>JAQQBR010001833.1:6275909-6292901 GCA_030347285.1 Microctonus hyperodae
TAAATCGCGCTAATGAATTAGAGACACTCACAAGAAATATAAATAATCATCCATTACAACCATTATCTGTGAGAGCCGATATCGCTACGGTTTGTCTTGCCAGAGAATCGAAGAATAATACAATACGTCGTGCAGTTGTAGCATATGTCGGTGATCCACGTGCAGCGAAATTATTTTACGTTGATTATGGTGATAGCGAAACATTATCGCATTCACGAATTTATGATATACCACCACAATATTTAAAACCGTTAGTACTGTCAATACGAATTAGTATCAGTGGTTTGAGTGACTTAATTGTAACGAAAGAAATGAAACAGTATTTGAAAGAACTAGTCTATAACAAAGTGTTGACTGTAAAAATTCGACCGGAAGAATTTCATTCACCATTAATGTCGTCTGGTATTTTTTATTTGGACGGAAAGAATATTTTGGATATGGTACGTGATACTTTTCCAGATTCAACGGTTAAGTGGATGGAACGTCGACAATTATCTGTGAATGCACGAGAGAATGTACAGATTTCATATATTGAAGCTTGTGATAAATTTTTTGCACAATTAATGGTAGAGGCAGTTGCATTGAAGACATTGGCGAGTGAAATAACGGAATTTATAAAAAATGCACCACATTTGAGTTGTATTGACGTTGGTATAAAATGTCTCGCTCGTTCAGCCGTCGATTCACAGTGGTATGTATTACCTAATTGAAATTGAGAATAACAAATAGAAAAAAATAGTTTTATAATCTTTGTTTATCATATTAATTTCTTTGTTTTATTTTTAACTAGGTATCGTGCAGAAATAGTCAATGTTACCGATAATGATGTATTGGTTTACTATGTGGATTACGGTAATGATGAAAGAATTCCACGTACGGATTTGCGAACAATTTGTAATGAAACATTAGTGAAAATTCCTCCTCTTGCCATTCAATGTATTTTGATTGGTTTTGATGGAGTACCATTTGATCCTCAAGTTTATGCGAAATTTGAGGAGACAGTGCTCAACCAACCTCTTGTCATGATAGTCCATGAGATAAAAACTCCATTAATTATCGTTGACCTTTATGATGCATCGAAAAAACCTATTACAAATATTTCGGCAATGTTGAGAAACTTGAATGTATGCGAGATTAATCCAAATAATAAACCAACACATTGGCGCGAAGAAGATAATGTTACAGTGGCGCATAATATACGTCCAAGAAGGTATTTTATTATTTTTAATATTCATTAAATTATTTTTCTCATAATTTAGAATTACTCAGATTCATATAGAATTAAATATCAATAGTTTATCTGTAAATTTATCGGGTGTTACTATTAAGTTACTATCATAAACATTTTTTATTTCGCATTAAATATTGGTTATAAACGCAGGTCTGGCTTAAAAACACAACCACTATTGGACCATCAGAATAAAGCCAAACTCAAAAGTGTAAAACCATTACGGTAAAGTTTAAATGAAACAAAAAAAAAACATTTTGCAGATATATGTCGCTTTTTTTTGCATTCGCAAATTGTATTTGATCTTCATTGGTAGCTGGTTAATCATTTATTTGTTCTTTTTTAATATTTTCACGCACAAGTTTATCAATAATAAATACTCAAGACGCTCGTGTTTTCAAAATCTCACATTCATAATTTATTTTATTTATTTTACAATTTAAGGTTCTTATTATTAACTATGTGTATTAAAGTATCTCACCGTCGCTTGCCTATGCGCACTATTAATAAAAATAATTTATTCTCTCGTCAATTAAATTGTATTAATAAAATTAACATTTATTTTTTTTTCGGTTTCAAGCAGTGAAGAAAATGATAGACGTCCATCAAAGCCGCAAAATGATTACAATTCATCGTTTGACAATCAAAAAATAGGCAACTGGCAAAATACTCCATCCAATGATAAACGTTTCAACGTCCAAGATCAAAAATCCGGAAAAAATTGGGGAACTTCACCACAAAACGATAGATTCAATCGTGATAATTCACGTAACGAACGATACAATAATCGAGATACAAATTCTCGTTACGATAAAAACGACACAAGTGAACGATTTGAAGGGGAAACTAGTTCAAATAATTACAGCGGTAGAGACAGTCGCGGTGGCAGAGGTAAAGGAGGACAATCATTTAATAATTCAAGACCCGAACGAAATAATTCAATGGAAAAAGATTCAACCTCATGGAGCGATAAGGATTCAACTACATCGTCAAAAGGTAGTAGTGGCAAACGTGGTCGTGGTGCAACGAGAGGTTCACCAAGAAATGGAAATAGTAGCAGAGGACGTCGTGATAATTCCAATGATACTGACAGACTTTACAAACCACCAAGATCAAATAACTTTAATAGTAATAGAACTCCAGCTGGAGGTTCACGCTACAATGATAGACGATCAAATGAACGCACTGAAGACAGCACTACCGCACAAATTGATACTTGGGATCCCATAATTGCTGTCAGTTCAACGGAGAAAAAAGTCAGCACACCAATTTTACAAATTCCACCGCCAAATATAACACTTGGTGCTATTAAACACTGTGAAATTGTTTATGTTACAAGTCCAATGGAATTTTATGTCCAACTATGTCCAGATAATGAAGAATTAAATACAGTAATGACAAAAATCGCGGAAATTTATGCAACTGGTGGTACAGTTTTATCCGAATCTGATGCAAAAATAGGAAATGGATGTATCGCTCAGTATTCAGAAGATTCTACATGGTATCGTGCTGTTATTCAATCAGTAGAATCAACTGGAGCTATTGTTAGATTCATCGATTATGGAAATACGGAATTGGTTACATTTGATAAGATTAAAGTACTCCAGGAGGAGTTTACAAAGTTACCTACACAAGCGATTGGTTGTAAATTACTCGCTGTACCAAATACTGAATGGGACGCAAGTCAATTGGATCGATTTACCGCCATTGCTGATATAAAACCTCTTGAAGCTGAATTTATTGCACATGATAATAATATTTACGAAGTCCTTTTGCGTCAAGTCGTGAATGGAATTGCAGCTGATTCTTATATTAATGAAGAATTCTCTGGCGGCGCTGATTTGATTGAAGCAAAAGAAATTGCAAAAAAGAAAAATCGATCAAGTTCAACAACAATTAAGAGTTACGTTGCTGATTATGCAGCGTTGAAACAAAAATGGAGTGAGCCACCTATTTACTTTGGCAATAAAGAAGAAGTTATGGTAACTTGGCTGACAAATCCAAATAATTTTTACTGCCAATTGTTGCGCAACCAAAAAGAATTCAGATCAATGATGGAAGAAATACAAAAAATTTATGCTGATCGTCAACCAACAAAAGAATCCGTTGAAGTTGGCTCTTCTGTAATTGCGATTTTCGAAGAAGATATGGCGCTATATCGCGCAGAAATTATACAATTGAACAAACCCCACGGTGGTGTTTTCGTACGATATGTAGACTTTGGTAACTGTGCAACTGTACAGCCAAAACAAATATTCAATGTAGAAAAGAAATTTATGATTTTACCGAAGCAAGCAGTAAATTGCACATTGAAAAATATTGTAGCACCAGGTACCAGCTGGCCATCAATAAATGCACAAGAAATCGATAAACTATTTAATGAGGAAAAATTACAGTGCGTATTCCACGAAGAAAAAAATAAAAAATGTATCGTGACTTTGTTGAATAATGGAGACGATGTGGCAGCAAAATTAGTTGAAAAAGGAGTTGCTGCCTTTGACGTTGTGCTTCAATCTTCAAATCCTCCGGAAATTAATGGTAAGATATAAAATAAGTAATTGATATTATTAAATACCTTTCAATTTAATCTACATAAATATTCATTTATTCGATATTATTATCACATTTTATATCTTAACATATATTCTCGTTCAGCCGGCGAGGATTTAATTATTATGAAAACTATAAAAGAAGTAGGTATGTTTGTAGGACATAAAGAGCAATATTTTTACCTTATGAATTTGTAATATAAATTAGATTATTTTATTTTCAATTCACAAACTATTGATAGATTTAATATATCAATTATTAAATTCATATTTTTTCATTTTTTTATATGAATAGATGTAGATGCCAGTTGCCCAAATATTCAAGAGCACATGACACACGTAGATATCAGCAGATTGACTGGACAATCACTTCGCGTGAAAGTATCAAATGTGGAAAGCGTGAATAAATTTCATGTTCAATTACCATCAGCTGCAGCCAGTGAAAAAATTGTCACTGACTTCATGGCAAATAATGACACAACGGTAAGCAAGAATAATTAATTTAATATATGTCTAGATAACAAATCATATTTATTTACAATTAATTATTATCATTTACTGTCTATTTAATTTAAATATTAATCGAAACTATATTTTCTCAGCTAATCTGCAGAATAATTTTCCCGATGAATTCATACTGCATGTATAATATACCTCTATTGCATTTTTATTCATAATGTTATAATGATTGTGAAGTGAATTATTCCTTGATACTTATGATACATATTATGATAGAGTATGAGAAATTAATTAGTAATAACCAAGCTCGTTTCAACTTTGTTCTGGCTAGTGATAAAAATTCGTAATATAATAATGAAATTCATGTTTGCATCGCACGATGTATGGTATTGCTAGTTTATAATTAATTTATTATATAATATTTCTGTGCCTGTGATAGTGTAATCATAAAAATAGGATTCAAATATGATCATGACTAAGTATAACGCCTAACACATTGGCAAATTAATCAGTTAATAATTATATCCAAGTAATTTTTTATAATTTTCTGCGATTCTGCAAAGAATTCAATATGAATGTATTAAAATTTACATTTTATTTATTGTTCGAGAATTATTTGTTCATTACTAAAGGTGGTGGCAGAATCACAGAGAATAATTTTGTATATTATTTCATCGTGGTCCAATGTTGGTTTATTAGCTAACCAAAAAAAAAAAATGAACAAATTATTTAACGACTAGTGTGCCAATTGGTTAGGTGATGCCAAAACTCTCACAACGCGAGGTGTGCCTTGGTGCAGGTTGTCTTATTCAAACTTGCGATGGATGGATGCGAGCTGTAGTCATTAACTGTTCACAAACAGCGGGCATTGATGTGAGATTCATTGATACTGGAGCAATCGATGTGATACCATTGGATCGCGTGAGTTTATGGCACTCTCGGCTGTGCATCAAATTAAAAAAACAAAAAAGAAAAAGAATGTAATCACAAGATTTCTTTTCATTTATATTCATCAACAACATTTTATTTAAATTATAATCGGACCTATCAATAAACTATCAACTGCCATACGTAATGTGATTCATTTAATAAATTATAATTAATAATTTAGGATATTTCACTTTATCATTATAACATGTAGGATTTAGTATTATTTGTTTATTTCATAATGCGATTCATTATTTAATATTTTACTCGTCAGGATCAGATTTTGCATTTAAAAATCATGTTATTTATTTCTTCATTTTATTTAAAATAGATGGTGGCACTGCCCGGTGAGCTTGCATTGATGCAAAAACAAGCAGTGGAATGCAGTTTGAAGGACGTATCATCTTCTACTGATAATGATAATAAATTAAAGTCTTTAATCGAAAATAAAGAAGTAATTATACAAGTTGATGATGTAAAAAATGATAGGTGAGTAATGAAAAAAATTAATTCTAGAGATAAGACTAGATTTATTCCTTGGCAATAACAAATAATTTTCTATGTTTTTTTTCTTTTATATTATAGATTTATCGTTCGTCTGTTTGATGAAGCTGGTAGAAAAATAAGAATTACCGCAAAAGAATCGAATGAAAATATTTGTCCATTATCACCAATGCCAATTATTTTCTCTGTCCATCGCGTCACTGTATCGCATATCAATCATTCAGGCAGCGTTTGGCTTAAGCGCTTAGCAGATAGTGAAACTGATGATGCGTTACTTGAAGAACTTTATGAGTACTACGCAACATCAGGTAGACCACTTAATTCGAGTCCAGGTAAATTGTGTGCTGCCTTAAGCGCCGATGGTAATTGGTATCGTGCTAAAGTAATTGAAAATACGGAAATTGGCGCACGGGTTCACTATATTGACTATGGCAACACTGAAGAAATTTCTGCAAATGGTCTTAAAGAATTGGAGTCACGATTTTTCAAGCAATCACAATTAGCAATTGAAACAGCACTTCCAGTTACCGTTAAAGGTACGGAAAAAGAACAGCAAGAAATTCTTAATGCTCATTTATTAAACAAGGAATTTGTTACATCGATCTATCGCGTTGACAATAAATGGATAGCAGAGATAATGGTTAAACCGAGCGTCAAATTCAGCGATGAATTATCAGCACTTGGTCTTGTTAAGGATGAAACTACACTCGATGCTATTGAACCAGAAAATTTGATTGCTGATAATAAATTCAAAGTATGTGTATGTTATGCTGAAAGTCCAACGCAATTTTGGATACAAAAAAAGGAAGATTCATCGGCTCTTGATTCATTGCAAGAGAAATTACAAATTGACGCTCCGAATTACGAAGGTATCAGTGGAGTACCTGAAGATAAATTACTGTGCGCTACTTTATATTCAGTAGATAAAATGTGGTATAGAGCAGAAGTAATTGATGCTGATGAAGAAATAGTTACATCGCGATTTATTGACTATGGAAATACTGACACAATGATTGATCTTGTTGGCGGTATGAAACACTTACCAAATGATATGAAATCAATTGCGCCTTATGCCATCAAATGTCGATTGGATCTCATTCCACCCAGTGATGATTGGTCTCAAGAAGCGTGCGCTCGATTTACAACATTAATAACTAACGATTCAATTGACGCAGTTATAATTGCTGATGGAAATCCTAAACGCGTTGAGTTATTCATCGATGGAAATGCAGTGAGCGATATTTTAGTTAATGAAAATCATGCATTGAAATTACAAGCTAATGAAAAATTAATTGATGAAGTAGTAGAACTCGAATTAGATCCAAGATCAGCATTTGTCAGTCATATAAATTCACCCAGTGAATTTTGGGTACAGGAAGAAAAATCTGTGGCTAATTTAGAGCTATTAGTCGATCGCTTTCTCGTTGCTGATATGTTTTCAAAGGTGGATGATATTAAAGAAGGATTGTTGTGCGTGGCCAAATATCCGGATGATATGTGTTGGTATCGTGCTAGAGTTATTTCACATGATGATAATGGAACAAATGTTATTTATATTGATTATGGAAATTCAGCTATTTCAACGGAGATACGCGCAATTCCTGAAGATGTAGCCGCTATACCACCATTGTCGAGAAAATGTTGTTTGCCATTACCAACGAATATTGAGAAGTGGTCCGATGATGCGTGCCAAGAATTCTGCGCAATGGCTGATGAAGGAGCGACAATATTTTTGTTGGATATTCTTGAGGAAGGCGAAACTTCAACGGTAAAACTCACGTTTGATGATAAAGATATTGGAGAGGAATTGGTAAAATTGTGTGAACAAAAATTACCACAAATTGAAAATAAAGAAAGTCAATTGTCATCACTGTCGGAAAAATCAATAGATACTATTGATGTTAGTGATATTATGTCTGAGAATGTAGACAGTAAAAATACGACAGCAAATGAAAATGAAACTATACCAATAGATGATCTTGCAGTGATGAATGAAGTGATGGTGTTTGTTAGTCAAGTTAATTCACCAAATGAATTTTGGATTCAAGAAGATAGTTCTACAGAAAATTTGGATATGATTACAGAACGATTGACAGACATTGAATCGTATCAAAAAATTAATGAAAGCGAAATTGAAAAGGATGGATATTATATTGCACAATTTCCTGATGATTTATGTTGGTATCGCGTACGAATAATTTCACATGACGATAATGGAATCAATGTTTTGTTTATTGATTATGGTAATTCAGCAATAGTCAATGAAATACGTAAAATTCCGGATGATTTAGCATCAATAAAATCATTATCTAAAAAATGCAGTCTCGATTTACCAACGGGAATTTCACAGTGGTCTGATGAGTCATGTCAAGAATTCTGCAAATTAGTTGACGATGGTGCAACAAAATTCACAATGAATATTCTCAAAGAATCTGAACCATTAATAGTGAAACTCACACTGAATAACGAAGACATTGCCAGTCGTTTATTCAATCTTTATGAAAAACCCGTGCCAATTATTGAAGAAAGATTGCCACCTCTTGGTGAAGAAAATTCACCAAATGTCGTTGTAAGCTATGTGGTATCTCCTAGTGAATTTTGGATTCAAGCTGAAAGCAAAATATCTGAGCTTGAAAAAATGGCTGATCACCTTATTGAAGCTTCAAGCTTTTTACCTTTAAATCTACTGAAAGAGGGTACTATTTGTGCTGCAGAATTCCCTGAAGATAAAAATTGGTATCGTGCAAAAATTTTATGCCACAGCGATTCTGTAACAAATGTTTTGTATATTGATTATGGAAATTCAGCAGTTACAAGTGAAATCAGAGCGTTACCGGAAGACATTATGAAAATTCCAGCTCTGTCTAAGCATTGTTCATTAAAAATGCCAGAGAACATTCAATCTTGGTCCAAGGAGGCATGTGAAAAATTTATTGAGCTTGTAGCTGAAGGTGCAACAATGTTTGAGTATAAAGAATTACACGGAAAAGAACCAACTTATGTGAGTTTAGAAATTAATGGTCAAGATATTGTAACAATTCTTTCGCCATTATGCCAAGTTGAAAAACAGAATAATGATCAATCGTCATCAGATATTTTTTTAGATACAGTGGAGATCCAAAACAATAATGAAACATCCGCAATTATTGATAATTCAATTACAACTGAAACACTAGTAATAAACAATGGTAATGAAGAACAAATGAAAACTGAAGTTTGTTCAATGGAAACGCACGATAATAGCTCGCAGTATCATTCGAGCAATAGTTCTAGTGCAAATCTGCAAATGAGTTTTTCCGATGATTCAACAGCTAATATTGTATGTGACAAATCCGAATTACTTATAGAATCAACGAATAGTACATTTGAGAGAATTAATATTGATTATGAGGAAACATCTGTAGATACAATCAATAACATCAATGAATCTGAAATCACAAATGAATCTATTTCGGAAAAAACAGTTGATGATTCTGAAACAGTTTCATGTGAATCATCAATTGATAACCAAGAGCCCAAGGAAGATACTGAAGAAATACAAGTTGATGATGATATTGTTATAAATGCAGAAACTATTCGTGAAAGTTTTGAGAATCCTGTTATGACACGAACAACGTCTTCAGTTGCTGAGGAAAATTCAGTTCAAGAAAAAGAAACAAAGAATGACATATCAATCAACGATAAAACAACCGAGGATATTTCGATAGTCTATGATGCAAAAGAAATTGTACAAGACAACGTCAACAAATGTGAAAATCTGTCGATAAATGTGACAGATTCTGCTAAAACAGGTAGTACAAATGACGAAATTGCAACTTCAAGTGTGAGTGAATGCAATTCGTCAATTGTCAACGATAAAATTTTACATGACACAACGAACGAATCAGAAAATTCATTGAAAAATGAAAATAATAATAGTGCTCAGTCAAGCGAAACTACAAACGAAACGTCACCTTCGAAGCAAATTATTACCGATACTGTCACAGAACATAATGATATGACAAATTTACAAGGAACACAAAAGATAGAATAGATTATGGTGGAATCTATAAATTCTCGCATCAAAAATTGTTCGATAAATGCCATTGTTAATAGAACTTACATAAATATTGGTTATATTTAAGGCTTCGAAATTTCATATTATTTTTTTTTATATCAAATAGAATTTCAATTTGTTCATATAAGTTAAAAGAACACTTGAAAAGTATTCATCAGCTTTCATTATAAATTAATAATATTAGAGTGTAGTACAGATGTAATAGTTAATTTTTTTCGTGCCACATTTATTGATTATTAACCAAAGAGAAGGACACATAAAAACATTATATATGTTCAAAACTGGTCACTGAAATAGAATCAAAGACTGATTCTTTATGACAGTTGGATCATTTGTCTCTGAAAAAAAATAGAAAGAATACAAAATGAGAATAGCTATTGTGAAATTCCAATAGTGCACCTCAAAATGGCCATTGCAGTAGTGTCATATGACAGAGAAAAAAATAAATAATTAAATAAATATATTGCTATAATAAATTTTCATAATATTCGCTACGAGGTGCTGTCTTTATTTTTTAAAATTTAATATTCATCAGAAGCTGTAAGCTTAATTTATTTTTCATAATTGTATTCTATTTCGTAAATTAGTTCATGTATTTTTTTTGTATTCATTCAACTTATCAATTTGATAATTCAATAAGATAAAAAAAGATGAAATCTTCTGGTATACGTCTGTTCTAAAGTGTCTAGAGCTATTTATTTTATTTATTAAAATAAAATAAATTATTAAAATAATATTATAAAGAAACTAGTGCAGCTTGGTATATATTTTTCAGTCAAGATTATTTCTATTAATTCATATTAATTATCTATATTTAATCAAAGGTTGCTATTAATCTTAATTATAAAATAAAAAAATATATTATTTCAGTTTTGATACAGACGGTTTCAGTGAAGTTAAATAAAAACAAAGCACTGAGTCTGAAAAATCATGTTAAACTTCTCACTCTTTTGGCAACATTCATTACGTATATTTATAAAAAAAAAATACGAATGAATGATATAAATATAAATTGTAAGTTTAACATTGGAAACATTTGAACAATGAGATGATTAATCAGATAAATTTAAAAAGCAAATGTTAAATTCACTATCATAAATATTATTACAATTTATATTAAGAATTTATAAATTTTTAAATGAGAAAAAGTGTTATTCAATGCTTTTACTTATGTATGTGTCTTTTATTAACTTCCAAAGTTCCATTGTATACTACTCAAATATAATTTTCATATTGAAAACATTTAGTGTTATCTATTATTAAAATTATTATTACTAATTTGTGATTCAGTGATTGAAGGATTTTCAGTTTCAAATATTTCCAGACTTTCATTTTCATTTATTTCAGGGTTTTCATTCTCTTCAATACTGTTTCTACCTGAATTACGATTCCTTTTCACTGTAACAACATACATATGTCAATTATTTATTAACACAGTTATGAATTGATTAATTAATTATAATTGAATATGAATTTTATAAATTCGGACCCACATTTTTTCTGAGATTTTTCATGCTTCTCTTTCCACTCGGATTTTTTTTCCTCAGCCAATGCATCTTGTGCTGCTTTAATTTCGTCTTCAAGATACCATGTCAAAGGTCTTCGACCTTTTTTTGATCTACCATAAGTGGCAGCTTTTTTTATTTCTATATCTTCTTTGTATACTCTGGCAATTCGAGGAGTAGGCACAGGAATTTTTGCATGATCCTGAACACGAAATTGAACGTCTGGATAATTTGTAATTAATGGAATTTTTGCAAATGACGATTCAAATGGAGGGTTCCGCATGTCATATTGTGTTTCTGGATCTTGATGAGATATATCACAACAGAATCCAAATGGTTTTTTCAGATCTTTCAACCCCAATGAATTCAATTTTGTACGTTCTGTTGGTGTGATATATCGTTTCATTATAAAAAATTAGATAACCTAATATTATATCTTTAGTTTTATAGACTTGAGAATTTTTATTATCGTTTGGAATATTCAAAATTAATTAAATATGTAATATGGAATTTTGATTGATCGAAAGCGTTGTGAATTATTAATATACACTTAAATTATTTCCATTTTTCAATTTAGAATTTAATTTTTAAACTTGTTATGATGGGACTTATCAAAAATTATATATGAATCTGATGGAAATAATTATTAAATTTCTAAATTTTCTTCGCGCGAATATGTTTCATTAGCGCCACCGGAAATATGTAGTCACAAATTTCCCGATTGATGATGAAAAGGGAGAAAACACACGCGTTTATTTTTTTAATCATTTTTGTAATGATAGTGACATAATTATACAACTCTATTTAAATAAATAAATAAAGACCAATTATATTAATAATATTTCTTAATTTATTATAAGAAATAGATTTTCTAATAACTATATAAGATTAAAATAATATAATTAATATAATACAACTGAAGAAAATCGGGGAATAATTATTTTTTCTTTTTTGAGGTTATGTATAGGAGACCGCACAGTTTGCTCTTAAGTCAAGTGATTCATTATACTTTTGCAAAAAAAATTAATATAATAATATTGCCTACAATATATTTTGTTATTTTGTTCATGTGATAATTTATTAAATTAATTCAAACCGCTGAATGAAATTGTGGTAAATGAAAAAGAAAAATTATTTTGAATTGAAATGGAATTTCCCATGCTCCATGAATTAGAGCAAATCAAAATTTAAAATGTAGGTAATGAATAAATAATTTTAATTCAATTTATTATTAAAAATAACCAATAAAATCATTGTTAAAAAATTAAATGTATAATATTTTTTTAGTTTTACAAACATGAATTCGGCTACACCTTCACCAACGGCATTAGGAAATTCATCTGGACGTAGTGATTCACAAGATTCTGGATTAAATTCAGGCAGTACACAAACCTCTAAAATATTAAATCATATGAAATCTGAAGTTCAAGTACAAAAGCAGCAAAAAAAACTTGAACGAGAATTGCACGCTAAACGCGTTCAGTCGTTGAGAAAAGAATTAGAATATTTAAAAGCTACCGAATGGAGATATCAACCAATTGATGGATATAAATAACAGTATTAATCATACAATAATTTAAATTTAATTAGTTGAATTCATTAAAAAAATTATTTGAAAATGTTTTCATTAGTATTAAACACTGCCAAATATTTTTGGGGTAGTTCCAAAAATATTGAATCCGACATTAATGATGCATTCGAAAAATTAAAAGTTACATGTGATGAAAATGAAGATTTTATTGATGATGATGAAGTATGTGAAGCTCAAAATACTGAAGGATCTTTCTATCAGGATGGAATAATCACGAGTATAAAGGCAAACTCAGTACTCATTGATGATCGTTATATTTGTGATTCAGAAAATGTTGCCTGTCTTAATTTAAATGTTGGAACTAAAGTTCATTATAAGGCGTATCAAAGAGACGAAAATTCAGATCCGAAAATACAGAAAATAATATCTATTGTTAATGATGATGAATATTCGAAGAAGTGTGTGGCGAAAAACCAAATGTTCAAAAAAAGTGTTGTCGTCAAAGTAATGGAACGTAAGGGTAGAATTTTTCATTGTGAACCGTCAAATATAAAATTTAATTTGGATAAAATTAATTCCACATTTGTACCTTATGTCGGCGATTGGTTAACGCTGAAATCACTGGTAGAATTGAATGAAGAATCTGGTGATTTAAGTGGTGATATTTTAGAAATTGATGAAATACAACCTTTGAGATCAAAAATAAAAATAGGCCTTATAACGAAATATGATCAACAAACTGGTGTTGGGGTCGTGGAGAACGACACAATTTTCGTTAAATCATTATGTAAACCTGGATATATTCCATGCATTGGCGACAAAGTCGTTTGTGATAGTATCGAAAGCGATCAAGGAATTTACACATGGCGCTGTTTAACTGTTGTTCCACTCTGCCAGACTATGGATGATAATAAAACAACACCTCCAGCAGATGCTACTATTGTATCAAAAAGAACATGCAATAATAATATGAAATCATTATTGCTAAATAAAAATGGAATTACAATTACCGACAATTTATTTTTCCAAATAAATGTGAATGAAACTAAAGAAATGCAGGTAGTGATAAAAAATTGTGGAAATACAACATCCATTATAAACAAATGTATTTTCATGTCAAAGAAACACCTCTCTCAATTATCTCTCATTTCACCTGATGTTAATACTGTAACATCACTCAAGCCTGCAGAAACAATTACATACACATTTAAGTGCACAGCAAAATTTGTTGGAACAACAGAAGAATTAGTTATTTTTTCTTTCAATCAATTTAGTATTGGACGTAATATTAAAATAACAGTTAACGTCAAAAATGTATCTACTTCTACTGACGATGCAGACACAAATACGTATTATAGAAATAATAGTAATAAATTAGCGCGACAAGATATTTATGATCAACAATCATATATTCCCGGAATTCGTCCAGTAAAACCGCCATCATTTATAGCTGTCCGAAATGGTATATTTAAAATTCCTCAACGTCTTTGGGATATAATTTTGCCATGTGTAAACCAAAGAATGTCACAGACTGAAATGGAAACTATTGTTGGAGGAGAATTGTCTCATTTACATGATATATTAAATCCGAATAATTATAGAGATCGTTTTCACACGTTATTATTTTTAGAAGAAATAGGTTTAATTATTGATATGCAAAAATATGACATGGATAGTGCTATTATGATACCTAGTGGTGAATATTTGGTATTGAAGGTACCTGGGCTTGCAGAAAAACGTCCATCGTTAATTGTTGGAGATCGTGCAATAGTCACATTTAAATGGGATACATCATCGGGAAATATGAAACATGAGGGTTTTATTCATAAAATTAAGAGTTCGGAAATTTATTTGAAATTTCATGGCGATTTTCATAGCACTTATGGCAGTGAAGATTGTCAAGTGACATTCAAAAGTTCATTTTCTTCTCTAGCACGCTGTCATAATGCTGTGAATCTTGCTATGTCAACTCTCGGTCCAAAAATATTATTTCCAACGTCAATCGTCAAAAACGAACCACAAATAAGCTTGGAAGAGTTATCTCAATGTACTATAGCCGATAATGAAAGTGAATCATTGTCATTAAAGTCTTCAGGCTCGAGTAGTACATCTTCATCAAATAGTCCTGGAAAGTATGCAAAATTGGCCAGTCTACTGTCGCGAATTGACTCACAAAAGGGCAATGTTATCAATAATAAATCCATCGACCCTCATATTTCACAAATAAAAAAACGAAAATTAATTTGGTTTAATAAAAAATTAAATCACTATCAAAAAGAAGCAGTGCGTAATATACTTTATGGTGTTGCTCGACCACTTCCATACATAATTTTCGGACCACCAGGCACTGGAAAAACCATCACACTTTGTGAAGTAATATTACAAATATTAACAACCATTCCAGAGAGTCGATTACTTGTTGCCACGCCGTCCAACAGCTCAGCAAATCTCATTGCTGAACGATTACTTGATAGTGGCGTATTAAAACCTGGAGATTTAGTTCGTCTTATTGCTCATCATTGTTTTAATGATGATTCAATACCCGAAAAACTATTGCCATATTGTGCAACTGGAAATTTAGCAGCTGAGAATAGCACAAGAAATTCATATCGTTCACATGAAGGAGTAAGAATGAATTGCACGATGAGTGTATTGGGCCGACATAGAATTACCGTTGGTACATGTACAGCTTTAGGAATCCTTTACAATATGGGCTTTCCTCGTGGGCATTTTTCCCACATACTTGTAGATGAAGCAGGACAAGCCACAGAACCAGAAATTATGATACCGTTAAGTTTTACTCATTCAAGCTGTGGACAAATTATTCTCGCTGGTGATCCAATGCAACTTGGACCTGTTGTTAATAGTCGACTGGCTGAATATTTTGGGCTCGGTGAATCATTTCTCATTAGATTATTACAACAATTTCCATATCAAAGAGACACTGAGAGTTATGAAATGGGTTATGATCCAAGATTGGTAACCAAATTAATAATTAATTATAGAAGCTTACCGGAAATTTTGGAATTACCGAATACATTGTTTTATGACTTGGAATTGAAAGCAAATTTATCAGCTACGACAAGTCCTGAGGCTGAATTACTACGTTCAATCGCTTTGATTTTACCCACTAGAGATGGGCAACCGCCTGCAATTGTGTTTCACGGTATTAATGGAGAGAATTGTCAAGATTCTGATAGTCCGAGTTGGTACAATCCAGCTGAGGCTACACAAGTGTATTTATATTTGTTGAGACTTTATGATTGTGGTATTAGTGAGAATGATATTGGAATTATAGCACCTTACAAGAAACAAGTTAGTCAAATACGTGCGTTATTGACAGAATTGGATATGCAACTACCGAAAATTGGAAGTGTTGAAGAGTTCCAAGGCCAAGAGCGAAAAATAATAATTCTTTCAACTGTCCGATCGAATAATAAATATGTAAATGATGATGTCAAATATTCATTGGGATTTATCGCATCACCAAGGCGACTAAATGTTGCTATAACACGTGCACGTTCACTAATAATAATTATTGGCAATCCGAATTTATTAACGCAAGATCCTTATTGGCGCAGTGTACTTAATTATTGCATTAAAAATAAGTCATACACTGGATGTGATTTTCCATTAGGTAACATTGAAGCTAATTATGATAAATTAAAGGAAATTGACGAACTATCGAATTAATAATTAAGTTGATTTTCTAAAAAATATTAATCAAAATAAACAAAAAATTCTTCAATTAATAATTTTGTTGTATTCAATGTTTTTATTTTTTTTTAAAATCCACTTATGCATCAATTATAAAGACTCGTGTTGATAGTCAATTAATGCCAAACAATACTGACGGTATCCTGATTTTTAGCTTTTAATTTACGTTCAATTAAATTCTCCAAAGCCTCGCTTCTTACACTTAGAGTTTCGATTTTTTCCACCAATTGTTGATATGGTGAAGCGGGATGTCCACCCATAATGACATGGCCTAATTTACTATCAATTTTTGCGTCTAATCGTGCATTACGAATTAAATTCACAATCCAACATTCTGCTACGTCAGCTTTCATGTTCAATTTCTCCGCCAGCATTCTAAATTGAAAAGCAATAATGAAACCACATTGTTGAATGAAAAAGTTACCAATGAAATATTATTTTAATTAACGCAATTAAGGCATACCCAATACTGATACACTGATGAATACGACAGAAAGTTTCAAAAATCAGCAAAC
>JAQQBR010001833.1:6293052-6304335 GCA_030347285.1 Microctonus hyperodae
AATGTTCGAGGAATTCGGTAATAGGATCACGATAAGTATAAGACTCCTGAAACAATTAAATTATTTGTAGAAAATGAAAAAAAAAAACAAAACAAATAAAATATAAAATAAAATAAATTACTTGTTGGATCACTTTAACGAGATCCTTTAACGTTGAACGTCTGGATCGATTGACAATGACTGCTGCTGCCAAGTAACGTAAAATATGTGGACACATTGTTTGAATAGCATTTAAATAACTGAAAATTAATACGATCAATTATAATTTTCATTCAATCGCGATAGAAAAAAAAATGAAATTATTATTAGAAACTTACTGTGGGCGATAAAGGAACATTTCAATTATCAAATCACGACCTTTTACGTGATTAAAGAAAACAAATAAACTCCAATGAATAAGCCATGTTCTCTGTTGAAGTACATGAAGAGAATTTCCGATAGTATTGCTGTCAATGTGTTCTCTTAATTTATTCACATCCTCTAAAGCTGTTTCCCAATTTTGTGCAAGAATCTCCGACGCGAGTTTTCCCCAAAGAACATTTAAATAATTTTTGTCAGTTGGCGGCATAATAAGCATATACAAATACAGATACGAAGTGGGTATTGAATAATTACCACATTCATATCTGTATTTAGCGAGCTTGACAAGCCCATCCATCATTTCTATTTTAAACTATAAATAAAATTTGAGAGTTAAGAAAAAGAAATAAATATTAAGCACTTTGATGAGTCTTAAACAATCTCTACATACATCCAATTCTTGTGTCAAATAATTGTTAAGAGCTTTTGAATCACGCATTTCCTCCATTTTTTTCATAACTTTTTCATTATTCATCAGTGCTACAACAACAGATACATTATTCTGAAGTATTCCAAGCTCTGTCACGACTTCTGCACGACGATTTTTGAGTTCCTGCAGGAATAAATTCATTTATTAATATGAATTCCATCATCCATGACATGTTTGTATCCCATTCGAATGCATATAAAACACAAACACAAAAATAAAATAAAACATACCTCTGGCACTTCTTCATCTGGATACAATTGCATTCTAATATCAATAGCATAATCAACCATGTTCGTCTTACTGAGAATTTGGAGTTTAGCATGTAGCAGCTCATTTTCATCATAGATCTATAATAAAAATATCAAAATGTTAAAACATAACCTCATAAGCACATGTAGAATTTTTATGAATTTCTCATCGCGTGACGTACTTCTTTAGCAGATAAAAATTCCAAAAGTGGAAATACTAAATGCCGGTCTAAATATTGCCCGATTCGGGACGTCAAATCAAATTTTGCCATTATTGTAAGTATCGGCTTTGATAAAAATGTTAAAAAACTTGAGAGTGTATTTATTACTGTTGTGTGTTTCGCGTGGAAGACATTTTTTTCTTTTGACCAATCGCTGGTTACAAATTTTATTGTACAGCGCCGCAACGGATACAGTCAGAAGCATATCTATATTTTCATATTATATTTATTCAATTTTTAAATCTGCAGATGGCGCACCGTACTTATTCCCTGCAAGTACCAAGTATAGGTATATAGTACTAATAGGATGGCAGCTGACGTGCAGTTTCCCTCTCTGCGCATTTATGACTATATAGGTATAGTGCCCTATATATAATAAAATTGCTATTATTTCTACTGTGCATGACGGAAACGGAACTCCGCGTTTTTTGATGGCGTCAAGTTGACGCTTGCGGCTTGGCTAAAAAATTCTTTTTGAAACGACCATTGCAGAGAGCACACGTGCATCGATGTCTACTTTGTGATTTTATACGTTATAAAGATTTTTTAAATGAATTATTTATATTAAATGTTGTAAAACTAATAAATGAGGCTACGCAAACATCATCTAATACTATGGTAATATGAATTAATAATACATATTTATACATGTTTCTTGCATATTGATGAAATTATAATCATGAAAAAAATTTTTGATACATACTACTTCACCATGATCGCCGCGCATAAATCGGGATAAGATTCGTAAACCAGACTCCAGTTGTTTTTTAGTAAATAATGCAGATTTCTCGGGATCGAAGTAGTTGATAAATATGTTTTTATTATAACCCGAGCGATTCCACAATGAGCTTTTTTGTAGATAATCATGTTTTTGAAATACCATATTTATAGTCTCTCTGAAGTTAGTCAAAATAGTTTTAAAATCATCTCTACTCACATCATTGAAATTTACATATATAGTTGGATACTTTCCAAAGTGTTCCGACATGAATTGCTTGTCATTAAATATTTTTTTTCTTTTAAATAATTTTTAATTTTTTGATTCTGCTTGATCGTCTTTTAGGCAACATTCATCTTCATCTACGCCTAATTCAATAGCTTTGCCATTTTTGTCCACCTCGATCTCGATAAATTTTCGGACCATGTCCATATTGAGCGACTTTCCAAACCCTGATGGTGCAGTAATTAATACATGATTAATTTCAAATAATTCTTTTATCAACAGAGTTTTATCAACATAGAAGGGCTAGTTGTAACACCAATGAAATTAAAGTATTGACTTCACTTTTAAATAACGATTGCAAGAAACATGTATAAAAAGTAGTATCATTAATTCAAATTACTGTAATATTACTACAGTCTCTGAATAACATTTAATATAGCTGAATTTTCGCACGGAAATAGTTTAACTCCGTGATAGCATTATTGAGCAATATTAATTCATCTAAATTTACATATAGCTATTATTCTTAGTGATTTCTGTGAAATATTACGAAAAATGCAAATACAAATTGAATAAATAATATTACAAATGTATATTCAGATAACTAATCTAGAAGAAATTTGATATTTTATTAATTTACAACATTCAATATAAATGTTCTACTTTAAATATCTTTATGACGTATATAACCTCAAAGTGGGCATTGTGTTTTCGTTAATGACCTAAAAGGTGATTTGATAATTGAAATATTCCGTTATCACCAACAGTAAGTTTCTATTGATAATTTCTTTTTTTTATCGCAATTGAATGAAAATTATTATCGATTGTATTAAATTTCACTTATTTGAATGGTTTTTTTTTCATTTATTATAAATAATTTCATTGTTTCAGGAGTCTTATACTTATTGTGATTCCATTACTGAATTCATCGAACATCTGCTCGTTGAATTCGACTTTAGACTCTGAATATAATTCAATATAGTTGAGTTGTTGCAACACAATAGTTCAACTCTATTATAGAATTATTTAACAACATTACGTAACATCGAGATCGAAATGAACATCCAAAAATTTCTAATTATTTAAAAAGGAAAAAATAATCAAGGATAAGCGAACAACTGAAATAAAAAATCACGAAATAAATGAACCTACACAAACTTCATCTCATACTATGGTAATTTAAATTAACGATAATACTTTTATACATGTTTCTTGCAATCGTTATTTGAAAGTGAAGTTAATCATTTATTTTTTCTAGGTAATTATAATTGGCGTTAGAACTAGCCCTTCTACGTTGATAGAACTCTGTTGATAAAAGAATTGTATGAAATTAATCATGTATTAATTACTGCATCATCACGGTTTGGAAAATCGCTCAACATGGACATGTTCCGAAAATTTATCGAGACCCAGGTGGATAAAAATGGCAAAGCCATTGAATTAGGCGTAGATGAGGATGAATGTTGCCTAAAAGACGATCAAGCAGAATCAAAAAATTACAAATTATTTAAAGAAAAAAAATATTTAATAACAAGCAATTCATGTTGGAACACTTTGAAAAGTATCCAACTATATATGTAAATTTCAATAATGTGAGTGGAGATGATTTTAAAACTATTTTGACTAACTTCCGAGAGACTATGAATATAGCATTTCAAAAACATGGTTATCTACAAAAAAGCTCACTGTGGAATCTCCCGGGTTGAAATAAAGAGATATTTATGAACTACTTCGATTCCGAGAAATCTGTATTATTCAATAAGAAACAACTGGAATTATTCCAATTTGTTCATAGTAAAGCATTACACATGTTCATAGATGATTTCGATAGACCTTTAAACACATTGGTTTACGAAGATGTTATGACGCCTGGGGATAAACGAAAAAATGATCATTAAAAGATTGTTAAAAGAGAACAATGTCTTTGGACAATCATTGTCAAATATCTGCCAACAATTTTGTGAATTATAAGGAATTGCGGACAATGTTGCACATCACGCTTTTATGCGAAAACATTTTTATCAAATTTTTCACTTCGAAAAGCTGACGTAATATGTTTGTTAAAAAAGGCAGAACAACTTTTAGTCTTCAACAAAATAAAAGTATAATGGTTACAAAATGACATCGGAAGTTGGTCATCTTATTCAAATTTATAGTTCATGGGTTATTGCAAAATATTTGAAAACTACAATAATCACTGATTATTTGCTGGCATTTTTTTGCAATGATTGAGGAATTCATAGGTCATTTTTAAATATGACCAAGAATTGTGGAAATCATGTCTGACATCCATCAATAAAATACGTTAAAAAGTTGATGATTAAAGATATTGAAATATTATCCAATATCTTATGCAACAGTGACGTAAATGAAAATAATTTTGATTTGTTCATTTAGTTTTTATACTACTGTCAACACAAATGTTAATTCTTTTCTGATTTGATAAACAAGTGAATTTTAAAATAAAAACATTGAAAACAACAAAATTACTGATGTAAAAATTTTTTTTATTTGTAAGAATAATATTTATGAATTTCTATGTTAATGAATACAATTTAATTTATTACATTCAACCTCATTAAATGTCGTGCACAGAAAGAGAGAAATATCAACTCGCATGCGCTAAATCTTATTTTCCGCTCATTACTGATTATTTTACTCATTAAAACATCACTGGAAGAGATACACATTTACTTAGTGCTGGTTATAATTTACATTTATGGATAACCAAAAATGCAAACGCGCATGCGCAATGCAATTTTCTTTATCATACGAACATACCTTCTACGTTACCGACCGTGCAATACTTAGCGCTCATGTAGAAACAAAACGACTCTGTGTGTGGCGTCTGTAAAATTTAATACGCAACGAGCTATGTGTATAACCTCTAGATACGTATATGTACATGTATAGTGAAACCATATGTAACAGAAAAATAAATTTTTTTTCTTAACCCTACTCACCACTACTGTATAATCATCGGGGGAATCGAAGCCAGTTTATCTTTGGGGACCATCGAGACTACAATATTAAGTCAAGGTGATCATCACCAATTAATAGTGTATTAGGACATACGATAAATATATACATATACGCATATCTACGTGTGTAAAAGTTATTCGATAAAATTTGAAGCGACGGTGGCTGTGGCTCAAAGGTGGAGTAGGGTCGGTGCCGAATACACACCAGGCCCGTATCCACTAAACAAAACATGGACGCCGTTGATATTGATACGGCTGGCTCGCCACAAAATGACGACGAACAAGAAGAAGTAACCGTGAACGTTTGTCGTATTTGTCTTGTTGGCAATTTAATTATGAGAGATCTATTTGTTGATGGCGATGTTATATCGCTTTCAACCAAGGCCATGAGTTTTACAAGCGTTAAGGTTGGTATTAATTGTTCTTAATTGTTTGTTGACACGTTTGATGTCAAAAATTTTTATTGACAACAAAATTTACCTAGCAAGAAAAATTGTTGTGTTTATTATATTATATTTATGTGTGATAATTATTTTTTTTCTTGATTTTGTAGATATTACCCGATGATGGTTTACCGTCTCAAGTGTGCTGTGAATGTGCAGACAAGTTGGAGTCAGCATATGATTTTAAACTGCAAGTTGAACAGGCTGACAGTGTTTTGAGAGAACGTTATGATAATCTTCATGTGAAAGATGAACTTTTTTTCAATGAAGTTGAAGTAGATTTAGAAGGCGAAAGAACAGAAAGTGGAGAGATTGATGTCGATGTACAATATGAAGCTGCTGCAGAAACATTAAATCAACATAATGATTCGGTTGAGGATGAGAAATCAGTGCTATTGATGAAAGATCGTTTGACATTGTTACAAGTGGAAAAACTAGCGGCACAAAATCAACATACATTAGATGATACAATTGTTCATGATGGAGATGATATGCAAGAAGTAATAATGAAAGAGCACATGCTACCATCAGATGAACAATATATCCATGATGTACAAAATAATGAACAATTAATTGGTGATGAAATTGAATCGGCACAATGTGATGATAATATGAAAGCTCATGGGATACAGGAGCAAGATAGTATTATGATTGAGGAGCATAATTATATGATTCAACAGGAATATCAATTATCAAGTGAACAAGAGCAAGAATTAATGAATCAAGAGGGTGAGGCAAATGATCACGATGCAGTAGAATATTTGTCGATGATTGGTGAAGACGAATCAGAACAAAAAGATACAGCAAATGATATGGGAACACTTGAAGATGATAAATCTGAGTGTATTAATGAAGTGGGCGAACAAGAGAAAAATGATGATGATGCAGAAGTAGTGTTGGCAACACGTAAGAGTCGACGTAAATCCTCACGTCGAAATCAAATGGACGTTACAAATATATCCAATGAAGATAATTATTTCGAGAATCTCAATTTAAGCAGTCGATTGACACAATATGAAGTTGAAAAATCGGAAAAAATTTTCTTTATGTGTTATATGTGCGATAAAGAATTCCTTTCCAAGGATGTATTGAAAGAGCATATGCATTCACATGAGGAAGTACGTCGTGCATTGGGTCAAAAGAAGACATTGGAAAAATCCCAACATAAAAATACATCGCCATTGTCAAAAAGTCAACCGCCATCAGGAAAAAAAGCAAATAAATGCCCATACTGTGGTAAAGAATATCTCTATGTTATTTCATTTAATAAACACGTAAAACAACATCAAAAGAATGACGATAAAATGAAGGACGGTTCTGATAATTTACATCAATCAGACGAATCAATTGAATTTGAAGATTTTGATAATAATGACACATTTGAAATAATTACTGATGAAATTGTTGGAAACGAAGTGGAATATAATAATGATAATGACGGTGAATATAATGACGATGAAAATACATCGGGAAAACAGTCTGTTGTAGAATTTTATAAGTGTGATAAATGTCCAGAACATTTTGTCTCTAAATTGGATTTCAAACGACACGCCATTCGGCACGTACCGCAAAAGTGTAATATATGCAATGAAGAATTTGATTCTTCAGAAAAATTACGTAATCATCGCTCGACACATGTTATCGAAGGGGTCATAACTGAACAGGATCTTAAAGATGAACTTGTCAGTATGTGTGATACTAAAGAATATTATGGAGAAGATGGTGAAGAACAACTTAATCAAATTGACGATAATGAACCGAATCCTATGGAGTATTCAAATAAAGAATCAAATGAATTCAAATGTCCAAATTGTTCTTTGCTATTTAGCACAAAGAAAACTCTCTTGAAACATTTAGAAACACACGAGGGTGTGCGTTATCGATGCAAAATTTGTAATGAAAAATTCACACGCAAGGATCATTTACGTAAGCACGCAGAGCAACACGGACGAATGAAAGCATTTAAATGCACTGAGTGTAATAAAACTTTTGGCAATGAATTAACATTAAGAAACCATTTAATAGCGACAAATCATAAAACAATACTGCAAGGTGAGGAGTATGATCCAAATAAAAGAATAAAACGTGTCGCGGCTAAAGCAGCGCAGAAAATTATTGATAAAATCAGTACAGAGGATGGTTTGGATGATTCAGATAGAGATGATGACAATGATGAATTTATTTCTAAAGTTGATGCAACGGGCAGTGGAAAAAGTGGCGAACGATTGCAAACATCATCGCGGAGAGGTGGAAATAAAAAGGATCTTGAGTGTGCTACATGTGGAAAAAAATGTATTTCTAAACAGGCATTAGCTAAGCACATGGAATTTCATGTGAAAGGAGAAAAAAATGAGCAAATGGAGAAGAAGAAAAATACCGAGTCGAAGGATAATACAAAAAATTCTAATACAATATTCGGTGATGATAGAGATGACGATGATGATGATGATGGCGATTTTGATGGTGGATTAGATTGGCCAATGGATAACCATGAGTGTACAACTTGTAAAAAACGTTACAGCACAAAAAAATCATTATTACGACATCAATTACTTCATGAGGAGCCGAATTTTGAATGTGATATTTGTAACGTTAAATTTTATCGAAAGGACAAATTGAAAGCGCATTATGACAAATGTTCCGAGAAAAATCCTAATCAAGTAAGAAAGTGTAATATATGCGGGGATACATTTGAAAACAATGAAATACTTCGTGAACATAGATCGAAACACGTTGATGAGGGAATATTAACTGAAGAAGATTTACGAGAATTGGAGCCTGGTTCTGAGGAAAAAAAACGTGGTGAAAAGATTGCACGAAAACGACGAACTGACATTGTTGGATTGGAATGCCTTGAATGTAATAAACAATACACATCAAGAAAGGGTTTATTGCGACATATACAAGTGCATGAGGGTAAAAAATTTCTTTGCGAAATTTGTCCGAAGAAATTTTATCGCCGTGAACATTTGAAAATACACGTGGCAAAACACAATATGATTAAGCCATATAAATGTTCACGTTGTTCAAAACGTTTTATCAAAGAGGATCAATTAGCGACGCATATGATTAAACACGAAAGAACATTTAAAAAAAGTAAAGAAACAAACAGCAGTGCAAAGAGATTTTTATGTGAAATATGCTCAAAGAGCTTTACACAATCTACAACCTTGGTTGCTCATTTACGTGCACATAATGGAATTAAACCGTATGTATGTGAAGTTTGTGCACGTCCATTTACAACAAACGCCTATTTGAAAATGCACATGCGAACCCACACGCAAGAGAGGCCATACACCTGTCAATATTGTGCCAGGGCTTTTGCACGTGCTGATACACTTGCAAATCATTTAACTTCACATACGGGTGAGGCCAAATATCATTGCAAATATTGTCCGAAAAATTTTAGACGACTTAAGTCACTCAAGGAGCATGTTTTCATTCATACTGGACAAAGACCGTATGCATGTCCAACGTGCGATCGAAGATTTAATAATAATGGTAGTCGTTATGCACACAGCAAGAGATGCAAACAAAATATGTTACAAAATCAAATGAGACAGACTCAGAATGAGACACAGACAACAATGCAAACTGCTGTTGTACAACAGCCACAGAATCCAATGCAACAGACAATTAGATTGACACAAGCAGTTGGACCCACAATGCAAGTTGTACAGTCAAAAAATATTAAAACCATTACGATAACACGACATCCAGATCAAATTGCAACGCATCAAGTGATGCAACATCAGGATATACTTATGCCAATTATTTTACCGCTTGCTGTTACTCTTGCTGATATTGATGAAGAGGTAATATTGCCAGAAGGCACCAAAATATTTACGACAGCGTAATTGAAATGTCGTATGATAAAAAGTTATTTGTGTAATATTTGGACATATTTGTGGAACTGATTCATATATATATAAGTCGCGAGATCATAAATAGATTTGGGAAAGTACGAAATTTCTATATAGAAAAAAATATGAATGATAAAAATGGAGGCATGGAAAAATTTTAATGTTACACATTTGATTATTTATGGCTATATAATGGCATTATTAACTTTGACTATTTTATATTTTATCAGAGATTATTATGTAATTTTTTTTTCTCAGGATTAACGCAATTATCGCGGGGCTGGGTTATCATCAATTATAAACAAATATAATTGATTAAAACAAATATTTTTATCATTTATACGATAAATTATACAATCTCAATGAATTGATCAATAGATATACTTCTGTTGAAAATGATTATCTGATTTGAATTTCTAAGGACATAAAATATTACTGGACGTTGTTCCTTTTGTGTTTTCATTTTTTTTTTATTATTATAACTACTTTTTTTTTTCTTTGAAATGATTCTTTACATATTTTTTTAATATATGCTAAATATTGTGAATGGGTTTTTTTCACAGAAAGTTAATCATGTCATTAATGATAAGCATATACACAGCCGGACATTATTTTGAATACGATTTATCGTATGAGAAAAATGCCTAGTCCCAGATATTTCGAGTTTAATAACAAAACTCTGGACACTCTTGTATTTTCAATTTAATTGTAAATATATATTATTGTTATAGTGTGAATAAAAAATTTTTAGCATTTAAAATTTGTGTTTGAAATTATTTATTATATTCCAGATGTAGGTTAACCTTATATTGAGGTTAGTATAAGCGTTATTAGTGTGAGAAAATGAAAAATTATTTGCGAATTTTATAAAAATGTGATTTCAAATTTTATATCATTTTTTAAATTATATTATTGAATTTTCGAATTTTAATATTCAACAGTTGTCACAACTGCTAAGAAAATTATTTGTAATCTCTACTGCGCTAACCTAAAAATCATATATTACATATATTACATGAATTCGTTATCTATTAATTTGAATATTATTTAGATTATATTTATGCTTGAATAAACCGCCATGACATTTGAGATTTCTTGTTTTTCAGATTATCCATAATAATCAGAGTGTCAGTGATCTGAGTTTTATAAAAAATCAGTTTTGGCGCATACGCACTAGCAATCACGTAGTACGATATACCTATATATTATTATAGAGTATAGTATAGTAGCATTATATAGGATTTCTAACACGCATGCGCGAAAACTGACGTTTTAGCACATCACTGATCTGAGCTGTACTTTACTGTGAATTACCTGGAATTTCAAATTCTCCCTATCCAACGAATCATGACCAATAATATCTCTTTGTTATCGGAAATATTAGGACTTTGAAATCAAAATAATATTTTATTCATATATAACCGTATTTGAAATGTTGCATGTAATGACCCACGTTTTTTGTTCCTGTATTTGAACCACTCGTTTCTTGATGTACAGACTAAAATTCATATTTACTATTCATAGTAATAATAATAATGGGTTGTTCTGAAGAAAATAAGTATGTACTTTTGTTTAAAATATTACATTTTTTTATTATTTATATATTCTTAGCAATCAAACTTAAAAAAATTAAATCACATTGCAATTTACAATTTAATTTTTTTTTAAATGTTCCAATATTTTTATGAATTTATGGTATGTATATTTGTTTGTTGTGTTCTTATTAGGATGAGGAATATCGAAAACAATAATATATTCCCACCAGAGGTATGGGAAATGATCTTGAATAAAATA
>JAQQBR010001833.1:6306618-6323314 GCA_030347285.1 Microctonus hyperodae
ATAATATATTAATAGATATGTAATGTTCTACATATATGTGAAGATTGGAGTAAGACTGGGATGGAATCAGTGTGCTTTATGGATGAATTTATGCAACATGCACATGTATTATAGCATAATATGATCATAGATCTTTAGATCTTACTGCTCATGATCATTATGAATCATGATTTATGAATGATCCAAGAGATTCCAAGCTTATTTGTAGCCATCAGGTGGCGCAGCTTTAATACATTCACATATATGAACCATCTCATGTCATATCACACACATACACACAGTTACGTATAGAAAGTTGTGTGCATTAGTAATTGTTATTATTATTTTCCTATCAGTTGGTATTGTTTATTGCAACACCTTTTAGGTATTCCTCCGAACGTAAAAAGAACAGTTATTTTATGTAGTTAAATTATTTCAGTTGATATTCACGCTACTCACGTCAGCATTCTCTTTCATTTTTTTCTCACATTATTATCATATATTTAATAGAATTGTTGACATATGATAAAAATCTTCACTGCGCATATACATATTATATTTACGTTATAATTATTATTTTTAATTTTTAAACATGCCTGATATGATTGAAGAGAAAATTTGTCAAATATTGGCCGGTAATTCTTTAAATGACAGCGATGAATTTTGTGATTTTACACTCGTTCAACAAAACGAAGATATTGGTGAGTTTTTTTTTTACGTTTTGGTTAGAATATTATTCAATTGGATTATATAACATGAAACATTACTTTATTTGTTGTAAATTTGAATTTGAAATAAAATATATTTTTTTTTTTCATTTTGAATATTCATGCATTTAGATAATTTATACTGAATTGATGAGATTGGAGTAAATTATTTTTAATTAATTTTATTTCTATTTATTATTTGTTTGAAATCTGTATTAAAATTCATTCTGTCAGAAAAATATTATTCCTGATCATTTATACTGTATAATTGCTTTATTTATCATGTGTTTTTATTATATTTATTCTAATGATGAAAAATTCACAGAGGCAAAAGGAATTAAACCAAAAGTTGATTCAAATTATGTTCCATTGTGTCAAAAAACTGTGACATACGTTGTGGCTGCTGTTTTAATAAATGATAATGATGAAGTACTCATGATACAGGAGGCAAAAGCGTCATGTGCTGGAAAATGGTATTTACCTGCAGGAAGAGTTGAACCAAATGAAAATTTAATTGAAGCAGTAAAACGTGAGGTTTTAGAGGAAACTGGACTTAATATGGATCCAATATCAGTTATCATGGTTGAATGTGCGAGTGGATCATGGTTTAGATTTGTAATAACTGGTAATATTATCAGTGGCAAATTAAAAACACCTGATCAAGCTGATGAAGAAAGCCTTCAAGCAAGTTGGGTAAAGAATGTTGAAGATTTGTCATTAAGATCGCCAGATATTTTACCACTTATACAGAGAGGTAGAAATTATAAATATGGTCAGAATTCACCTTGGCATTCTCCAATTCTTCCTGTTGAATGGAATACAGAAAAACTACTTCTCAGACTCATCATTTGCATCAAGAGAAAAGCCACGTAATGATTATTTTTTCCCTCTAATAATATAATTTATCTATTAGCATAAAATATAAATAAATTTCTTGTGTAATTATCTCCACTATTTATTCTAGAATCGTTAGAAAATAATAATTATTTTTCTTTTTTCCTTCAGAAACCGGATGCACATTTTGATATCTGAAAAATCATCTTTACATTTGCCAACCTGCGAAATAAATCCAAATAAAAATCTGCACTCGACATTACACAAATTCATGGTGGTAAGTAGATAAATCAGTAATTTTCTAAATATATACAAATACTTGTACAAATGATAGGAAAAAATTATATGAGTAGATTTTGAACTTTTTTTTTTCTTTTTGCATTTTCTCAAGGAAATTTTCGGTGATGGAGTCGCACAACATCGGCCTCATGGATTACTATCAATAGAATTTAGTGGCAAACAAGCGGGTGATGGTCTCTGTTTCACTACTTTAATTTCATTCCGACCACCATTGGAAGAAGTTCCCATTAAGGGAAAATATGTATGGCATGAACTCAATCAAAATGTTGCAGATTTAATCACAACACGTTTACCACGTAACATGACTATTCAACTCAATGTTGTTCGTTGAATATTGAAGAGGGAAACATGAAAAAAATCAATATATTTCCAAATAAAAATACTTATATTAAAAAAAAAAAATTCCAAATGAAATTTATTCGTGATAATGTAAATAAATAATGAATCGGTTGATGGTAGTTAATGATCACGGTAAATTCATATCCAATCTATTTATTTGTTATTAAATAATTTAATTATGTTATATAAAATTTTTTTTATATTTTAGTCTCACAATTAAATGTGTTGTACTACACTTGATATTTATATTATTTATTTACACTTTTATAATCTATGACTTTATTCTCAGGCGGAGAAAATAAAATAAATAAACTACTTAAATAAATATTATTATTATTATTATTATCCAATAAAAAATAATTTATTGCCTATCAAAAACAAAAAAACAAAATGGTGTGCAAAAATATATTGCAAATGAATACATTAAAAATTAGAGATGTATCAGTGAGGTAATTAAATAAAATTACCAGACTACTGATTAACATTTACAGCAGTCTGTGCTCTTTCTTGAACAATTTGTTCAGCTCGATAAACCTTCCAACAAACTAGATAATCACGAGTCAATTTGAATAGGGTGTAGTAATTCGTAACCAGTAGCAATGTCATTGATATTATTTGATACCATTCCACAGTTCGGAAGAGAATAAGTAATTGTACTGCCACTAGAACTAATTGGAGGACCAATAAATTACACAATAGTAATGTAGGATTGCTGAATAATGCCTGAAAAATATTTGTTTTATGAAATATTATTATTGATAAAAAAAGAAAAGTCGAAAGATTCACTTTATAGATTAATGTTCTCTCATACTTTATTGTAATCTCTACTATTATTATAAACAAATATTATCAAAGAGTAAAATACTCACGTAAAATCTATAATGACTGGAATTTCCTGGTTCTGCAGCAGTACAAAGACCCTCTGAACGATATAACTCTTTATTATATTTTACACAAGATCCATGAGGCCATAAAATTGTATCATTCCACATTTGTATTGGCATATTAATATTTTTGCTGTCGATTTTATTCCATTTACCAAGGTGTAATGCAGCTCGATGTAAGACATCACAATATCTATGATGAATATAAGACAAAATACATTTGTTTTCACCATCATTCGAATGAATAATATCAATAAATTTTAAAATAAAAGATAATGGTATTTGTTCTATAAAATAAATAATTTTACCTGACAGGATAGGCTTGGGCAAAGTGAGCACTGAGCCTACCTAGCCAAAAGAGAAAGATATATTGAATAACCCAAGTGGAATTAAAATGTAAATGCTGTGGCACGAATATAACTGGAGCTATTCCGCATACATATGCGCTGCCTGATGATGCAAATAATGCGCGTTTCAATCGACGATTAAAGTCTGAACGTAAACTTGAAACCTCTGCACGTATTGCTGGAGTATTCAGTGAACAATTATGAAGAGGTTTTTCTATAAAATGTAATAAATAAATTATTTTAGGATTAATTAAGGTTGTATGAATATTGTTAGCCTCTTTTTTTTATTTTGATAATATTACCAAGTAAGAATTTTGTCTTTTTGTCTTCTTTCACGTACAAAGGGGATGTGGAAATGTCAAAAAACGGTCCAATGCTCACGCCAAACATGAGAAAATATACAGAAACACTCCTAGAAAATAGGAAAAAAAATTTAATCCCACAAATTTATAGGAGAAAATAAATTATTTATACATAAATGGATACATACGGATAACAGAGGTAAAATACTTTCATTGAATTGTGTCGTTCATTCATATAATACAGACACCATGTTATAATGGCGATTATTATAATGAGCAGTGCTATCCTTGAAAAAAAATAAAGTACAATTAACATGTTATATTTTCTTCCAAATAAACAAATTTATGTACACATAAATATGTATTATATTTCTTGTTATTAGTAAATGAAAATATTAATTATTATAATAAAATAGATATTGAATTAAACCTTTTTCCGATTAGTTACCTCATGATTTTTTGGATAATTGGCAACCATTTACCAGGAGTAATTGTGTCGATACATCTTCTCAAAAGTACATAGATAAATCTCCTGGCCACCATTGTGAAAATGAAAATAAGTAGATATGGATCTATCAAATAAAAATTCTGCAAAAGTAAACGAAAAATAAAAGCTGATTATAGAGAATATACAAGTGTAAATGATGAATAAAAAATTTTAATACCATTGAATATTCATTGTATGATTGAGGTAACCACCAAACAGTTCTGTACAGATTAAGCAACTGTAAACTGGCAGAAACAATAGAAATACCAAATGATAGTGCTTCAAAAGTTAATTGTCCATCAACGGGAATTGATGGAATTGGTACATGTTTTGGTGCTAGCAATCTACTGTTCATTCCATCATTACTTTTCTTTTCTTCAGTAATTGATACATTTTGTAATGATCCAACTGATGGTTGACAAACATTTGTTGGCATACGGCCACTTGGAATATTTTTCGTTGGATTCCGCCGTGCTCCAGGCATTGTTAAACATTTAGGTCTTTTATTCTCATTAAATGAATTAATATTTGAAGGTTATAAACACGAACTACTTGGATTTTATACCGCAATTAATTTATCTATGAATGGAAAATAATCAAAATTTTCACATAAATTTTCTTGAAGAATTTTGTAGATAAAAAAAAATATTTCACTATATAATTTATCTGTTAATTTAATAAAATCTACGTTATTTTAGATTGTGTAATCAGCTGCTCTGCTGATGAATTTATTATTATAAATATTTATTACAACAAAATACACAAATGAAATTGGGGTAGAAGGGGATGATCAGCTGAGAGGCACATGATTGGATGTCCCTTCCCTCGCCATGGCAACTACCTTCCCGCCAAAATTCAAATCAACTATAAATTCATAATAAAAATAATTTTATTCAATTACAACATACTCAAATTAAATTTAGTTATAACAAAGTGAAAAACACATTATCACAATCCTCCTTGTTAATATTAAATTGATTATGTGCGTGCATTTGTATTTTTTGGTTAAGTCGTTCAAACTGTATGTGATGAGAAATCGTCATTCTGGATTGGCCGATTCAAATAAATGAATATAACGGTTAAAATACCGGTGTGTTATATATATATAATAATCATGTATATATGTACATAATTTCATATGGTTATTATATTACATGTACAAATAACCAAGGTCTCACATAACCTTAATAAATCCATTCCAAGAGTGTATGAATTATATTTTTATCTGAAAAAAAAACGTTATTTAAACAATTGATCGTTATTGAATCACTATGAATTCATCTACTGATATTTGGAGTGAAGTGGATCAAGTTAAGAGGGAAAAACGTCATGAATTAGTTTTATCAGGTGCAGAAATTTCCAAAAAAATAGGAGCATGTGGTTTGGATAATAATATTTTTAGTCTCGATAATCTAAACTTTTTAAATATCAATCAAACATGTTTGAAAATTGTTCCCGATGAAATTGGAATGTTGGAAAATCTCACGACATTAGTTTTGCATTCGAATGCGATTTCCACACTGCCAAAAACCATTTCAAATCTTAAAAAATTGAAAGTTTTAGATTGCTCTCGAAATGCTTTAGATTCACTTCCACAAGAACTCTCTTTACTACCACAACTTACTACAATCAATTTTGGATCAAATTTATTGTCGGAAATACCATGTCAATTGCAAAATACAAAATTGATTTCCATCGATTTATCAAATAATAAATTTCAAGCATTTCCTGATGTATGCTATGCTGAATTGATTCATCTTATGGAAATCAATCTTAAGGGGAATGAAATTAAAGAGTTACCATCATCAATATCTGTGTTGTCGTCATTGAAACATTTGAACTTGAGTGACAATTGTATTTCAGGTAAATTAATGAATTATTGAGAGTCATATTGTTCAAATTTACATCTCACTATCATATTTTTTACACAAATTATTAGTGAATAATAATATTTATATTATAAGGAAATTTTTGACGAAGAAAAATTTATTCAATTCTTTTTTTGCCTCTAGTTGTTCCTGGCGAGTTGGCACATTGTCAAAAATTAAAGGAATTAAATTTAAAGGGCAACAACTTATCTGATAAGAGATTATACAAACTCGTTGATCAATGTAAAACCAAACAAGTCCTTGATTATGTACGCCAGCATTGTCCAACAATGACTGTCAATTCGTCCAATGATGGTAAAGGAACTAAAAAAGGAAAAAGAACTCAGAAAAATTCTGAAAGTGATATAACTAAACAAACAATTGATAGTTTAACCCATAAATTGAGAATTTTACGAACCACTGATAGCTCTCCCGTAATCAAGATATTGGACCCTGTCAAGAGCGTTCGTCCACATATTATAGCTTGTGTTGTGAGAAATTTGACATTCAATGAAGATAATTTTAAAACATTTATAAGACTTCAGACGAAACTTCACGAGGGTATTTGTGAAAAGAGAAATCTAGCAACATTGGCAACACACGATTTGGATTTAATTCCACCCGGTAATATTTTTTAAAAATTTAAATACTTTTATAATGTTATTTAACGAATTCTTCACAAATTGAATACATTATTGCAAAAAACACAATAAAATTACTCAATACTCTCTAGAATTTTTCTTACAATCTTAAAACTAAAGAAAAACGTTAAACATTAATTGTTTGATTATTCATAGCAACTGATTTTTTTTTTCAATTCCTAGGTGATCTTACATATACAGCGATTCCACCAAAGCAGCTGAAATTGCAACCGTTGGGACGTAATAAATTGTATACAGCAGCAAATTTATTTGAACAACTGAAGACTGAAGCAGATAACTTGAGGCGAGAAAAAAAGCGAAATGTTTACTCTGGGATTCATAAATATTTGTATCTCATTGAGGGAAAACCACAATTTCCGTGTTTGTTAGATTCATCTAATCAGGTTATTTCGCTTCCACCAATAACTAACAGTGACATAACAAAAATGTCTGTTAATACGAAAAATATGTTTGTTGAGGTTACAAATGGAACATCTCAACAGACTTGTCGGTAAATGTCATTTATTCAATTATATTATTTCGAACTTTTCAATACTCTCAATACAAAATCATTCATAAGTGATTTTATAATTTTGTTTTATTTATTATGGTCATAAAATGATTGTTTTCTTCTTTACAGCCATATCATGGACACATTTTTGAAAGAACTCGTAACACTGGGCATCAGTTCACCTCAATGCAACGATTCTGAGGAAAAAACGTTATTGTATGACTTACAAATTGAACAAGTGAAGGTTGTAGACGTGGATGGTAATTTGAAACACGTTTATCCATCACGTAATGATTTCAACACTGACGACAAAAGTGTGACAGTGATAAGAGACTAAGATTATTATTGATGCCATTATTTATTGTTTTTCTTTGATATTATTCGTCTTATTTTAATTATATATTATTAAATATTCGAATACAATAATTTTAAGGAAACACACATGTATACTTCGAGAAAAAAAATACGCAACAAGCTCGTTTAATGACTAAAATACATTGATATCAAGTTTAGATTCTTCTCAGGGTTTTTATTTTTATAAACGAGAATATTCTTTCGAAACTGTACTATTTAAAGTAGAATAATAAATGTAAACCCATATTTTTTTATAACCATCATATTGTATTGTGGGAAAACTAATTTTCTGTTTAGTGTGAAAAATATATTGTAAGTTTGTCAAAGAAAATTTCTGTTTTAATGTCAATAAAATGTCATCAGAAAATTTTACAGAGTATGTTGAATAAAATTATCAATGATAGATTCTACATTCCAGTTATATTTTCATCTGAAATTTAATTCAGATTATTCCATATCGTATTAATTAAGAGAGGTTTGCAACCTTAATTTTAAGATGAATTTTATTGTCTCAAGCTTGAACTAATTAATGTATTTTTTTTAGATGGGAAAAAATTGAGGTTAAATAAATATCTATAAACATCTTATATATCTTCCCACTGAACTCACATTTTATTCGTTAATTTTTTATAATTTATCGCATTTCATTAATTCCTTGTTCTTAGATAATCAAAACAAAAAAAAAACATATATTGCACGTTTTCTACCTTTTTCTCTCTTATCTCACCCTCTCGTCCTCACTTATCGCTCAGTTTTTCATTCTCATTTCCTTAATATACACTCAATAATTATTAATTATATATTATTTATTATATCACTTATAAGGAGCTGAATGTACACTTGATTTTTTTCGTTTTTTTCAGTATTTCATCCTCAATTATCAATGAAGATAAAATAATATATTGTTCTTCAATATGTATATTGTATATCCATCGTTTCTTCTGATATATATCAATCTTTTTCTTTTCTTTTTTATTGTTCTATTTAATCTTTTGGAATTGACGTTGTTTCTTTTTCATTTGTCATCACATTTACTGGTAATTCTGCAGATTTTCGAATTTCCCCAGAAACAATTAGCATTGGTAGACCACCAAGAACCATGCATGTACCCATGCAGAGAAAGCAGACAGAATAACTTCCAGTTACATCACGAAGATAGCCTAAGTGAACGTAATTACATCATAATTATTTATTTAAAATAAATTTAAATGAATATCACATTATAATTTTGATTTTATATCATATTTATATAAACTTTAAATAAGTAAATTTACCAGCAAGAGGCGGAATAGAGATAGCACCGACACTTTGAAACATTCTGACAAGGCCATAGCTCGATGAAATTTTATCAGTCCCATATTGATCAGCCAATAATACGGGAACAAGTAAAAACCAACAACCAAGACATAATCCATACATTCCTACGGAGCAAGCAAGCACATAAAATGAATGCGCCATAGGAATTGTGAGAACTGCAACTCCAGCTCCAACAATACTGAAATCAATTAGTAAGTGCGGTTTATTAAATCATAAATCCCTCGATATATGAATATATTATTTGTTTGATGACTTGAAATATTAATCATCTAACCTGCCAATATAACCTTTTCTTCGATCGAAAAGTTGTAGATCCGATAGCCAACCAAGTCCCAGTCTTCCGCAAAGATCTAACGCCGCTGAAATTGCAACCAAATATCCAGCCTCCGATTTTGAATATCCAGCGGCGTGTACATAAGCAGGAAGATAATAAAGCATGTAGGGACTTCCAGTGCTCATTAGACTCACTGACAAACACATTACGATAAATTGCGGATTTTTAAGTAAGCTCAAGTCAATGTATCTTGCAATTTTTTGTGAGATACTGCATTTTTTTTCTTCAACTTTGCTATTATCAGTATAAATTTTTGTCGGTGCTTCAGCTGACGATTCAATGACTAATGATGGATAAGCACCAGTGATTGCTGGTGATTTTAATGATTTTAACGACACTCTAGCTTTATAAACACACGTTGAATCTGTTGATAAATCTTCAACGCTATGTAAAATACTTGAACTTCGTATTTTTGACATAGGTTTCATTTTTAAACCCTCGCCAATTATATCCTTTTCTTCTTCACTGTCCGTTAATTCTACGGTCATTAAATTTTTTGTGTTAAATAATTCATTTAATAAATTATTTTTTGCTGTTTTGTCATTTGCAAAAATTAAATCTAATCTCTGTTGTTTAACTGATAGCTCTTGAATTGTACCTTCCTTCACTTTCATATCTACAGTTTCTATGATGGCCGACGGATTGTCCTCTAATGGTCGATAAAGTGCTGCTGAGACACAAACATGTAGCATACAACTACCAAGAAGTAAAATTGTACCATGAAAACCAAAATTAGCTACGAGAGCTTCAATTAAAAGTGGAAATACGAAACTTCCAGCAGCAGTTCCCGAAACACAAATACCATTTGCAAGTGCTCGGTGTTTATCAAAATATTGTGATACAATTATTATTCCTGGAGTTGTTGATAAACCACCACCGATACCAGTTAAAACACCAAATGTGAAGAATAGATGTATCAAATTTGTGGCGAAATAGGTGATTGTAAGTCCAAGAGCACAAAATAATCCACCGATGAAAACAACTGATCGGCAGCTATACTTTTGACACAATATGCTGGTAACTGGTGCTGAAACATTCATTCAACAGAATAAAAATCATGTAAAAAGATTATTTGGGAGTCAAATAAAATCAGATTTATCATGAAAATATCTAACAGACATGTTGATAATAACTACTAGGATCATATATTACAGATATTTCTATGTGCATCCACATTAATTAAGGATATTAAAAATTGTACTAAAAATGAAAAACATTTCAAATATTACTTTTGATATTTATAGAGTTGTTAATTCACATGCACATTGTATGTATTTGGCGAGTCATGCGCGAATAGGAATATAAACTTCTTATAGCGACTATAGATAATGACACTGATGACAAAATATCTAGACCTTGACCTCAATATAGATTCATATGAAATAATTATGTTAAAAAAAAATTGATTGCATTCTAGAAATATAATTTCATATCGTATTTTAGAAGAAATGTCGGACAACGAGGATAATAATATAGTAAATCTTACCTAAAGCAAGGCATAAACATGATAAAATAGCAGGAATCCATGATGCAACGGCTGCTGAAGAATCACGAAATGTTTCCATAACCTCAACATATAAAACACCATAAGACTTGACTAAACCAGCAACCCAAAATTGAACAAAAAATGCTCCACCAACAACTACCCAACCATAACCTCCATCAAGTGGTACATAATTAACATTTGTCTTCCTAGTTTTACGACATGTTTTATCTTTGGATTTTTTTCGAACACCATTTTTCCTAGACGATCTTAATTCTCGTGATTTAGCGATCAGTGGTCGTGCTGTAAGGCTAGAAATAGTCAATAAATTTTCATTGTCTTCATCCTCAACGTCTGGACTCAAATGTGGAGGTACAATTGGCGTTGATGTAGCCGTTGCTTGAACAGTTAATGATGCATTATTATTTGTACTTAAATCATAAACTGGCGCTGAATGTATAGAAAATAATGATCCAAGTGAATTTTGATTTTGTTGGTTCAAATTCTCGTCAATAATGAGGGATGACGAAGTTCCACTAATGACAACATGTTCCTGTGAAATTGCTGATTCCGAATGTCGCATATCCACAACCGATCTCGGCTCTTGGTGGAAGCTCCACTCTCTCGGCAACGACATACTGACTTCTTTCTCGCCTCCACACGGCGACCGTTATACATTGGAGCTTTTTACCGGGTTTTCTGCTCTTGTCGTTTATAAATTTACTATTTCCTTTCCCGATTTCACCCCTTTTTTTATTCACAAATTTCTTTTTTCCCTCTTTTCTAATGTGTCTATGTTTTACTTTTCCAGATTGATGAATTTCTGTGGATAATGTTATGGCTTTGATCCAACAAATTATTTATTTGCTTTGTGATTAAATCTTACAAATTGAAGCACAAATTATCTAGAAATTAATGATGATGTGAACAATGGAACTGTACGACTGTGATGAATAAGAAAGTGAAGACAATAAACTGAAAATATATTGCGAAAATATTGACGCAGGCGTAACACAACCCTGTATGATATCTCCATGCATACGTAGTTTGTAACAGGGATGAAATCGATTGAATTTTTTAAGTAATATGACGAAATATTTAATTTCAATTGAATATTGTATTAAATTTGGATTACACAGTAATACATAGAGTTTATTAGTACTAAACTCATTTTAGGAATTGATTGACATTGTCGGGATGAAATATAATTTCAAAATTACAATTGTTTTTGCATTGTTCATATACCGACAAACAGTCAACTTTTATCGACTCAGCAAAGTGGATAATGAAACTACACTGTACATATTATAACTTATAAGACAAAAATTATCTAAACAACTGTATACAATTTATTTATTATATACTTTTGGATAACTAAATCAAATTTCTTGTAATTTTATTCTATTTATCTATAAACAAAAAATTTTAAATATATTCTCTGAATATCTCCAAGTATATTTAATTTTCAATTAAAAATCTGAATTGTTTAACATAAATAATTGTACTATTATCAACATTTGTAATATTATTATTTAAAAGTTTGATAATTTCTATAAGTTTATTTTATTTTACTTAAAATATTTTCGATTTTCGTAAAGTCATTATTGAACAATAGGAAATTATTTTTCAATTAATGTATAATGATTATTCACGTCCTATTGGAATAAAAATATAAATAGGTTAATTGTTTATCGTAAAAAATCAATTTCACGTGTATATATAATTTTATCTATCATTGATATATATAAAATATATAGCATCTTATCTATTGATATGTGATTGCACTTTTTTCAAGATATTCATTTACACTACAGTTATGTAATAATTATATTTCTAAAAAATTCCATTGCTATATCATATATGATCACATAATTATTTATAGATGATATTAATCCAGTAATTTTGTATTTGATCTGTATTCATCTTGTAAATTATTTCAAATTGAATATATTTGTAAAAATGGTATTAAAATTCGCAAGTAATCTTAATTTTATGTTTCTTGAATGTCCTAACCTAATTGGGAGGTATCAGTTAGCAAAAGATGCTGGATTTCAAGCTGTCGAGACAGGATTTCCGTTTGGATATAGTATTCAACAGGTGAGAGAAGCAAAAGAAGCTGCCAGAGTCGATCAAATACTGATAAATGTTTTTACTGGTTTGTAATATGATTTATTTTAATTATTTTTATGTTTGACAATATTATAATGCCAATTGATATCTACATGTCAATTAAATCTGTACGATAAAGTTAGAAATTTATGAAAATAATAAAAATCAGACTTTGATTTTAATATTGATATTTTTTGGATTTTTTTTTAGGAGATGTTACTAAAGGTGAACTGGGATTTGCAGCCATCCCAGGAAAAGAAGAACAATTTAAGAATAGTATTGAGATGACAATTGATTATGCCAAGGCATTAAATTGTAAAAAGTCAGTAGATTCTTTAATAATATTATTAGAATAAATGAATTATTTCATCTTTTATTAATTATAAAATTGAATTTTTCTTTGATTTTTGTAGAATTCATGTGATGTCTGGCATTGTTGAATCTCCGCTGCCAATTAATCATGAAGTTTATGAATCAAATTTGCGTTTCGCAGTTCAAAGATTCCAAACTGAGAATATTCTTGGACTCATTGAGCCAATCAATAGTTATTCAGTTCCAAATTATTATATGAATAGTTTCAACAGAGGTTAATATATTTCTAATAATTTTTGAATGAAATATCGTTTATTTATTTAATATTTATATTTTTGTTTAGGCCTGGATGTGGTTAAAAAAATTAATAATCCACATCTGAAATTGATGTTCGACATTTTTCATTTACAACATATTGTCGGCAATATCACGAATATAATTAAAGAAAATATTTCATATCTTGGTAATTATTCAAAGCTCGAAATTTCTTGAATTATTTGGAATTAAACTATTGCTACAAATATCAATAAACAAATTAATAATCTCCTTATTTCAACAGGTCACGTTCAAATTGCCCAAGTTCCCGACAGGCACGAACCAGATACATTTGGTGAATTAAATTATCAATACATATTACGACAATTAGAACAATTAGGTTATAATGATTATGTTGGATTGGAGTATAAGCCTAAATCGAAATCAATTGAAGGATTAACATGGATTAAAAAATTCGGTTATTCTCTATGATAATTACCACCAATTTTCATTTTATTACAAATATTTTTATTACCAGAAACAACAAAATATTTTACTTTGCGTTTATTATTCACACAAGATTTTAAGTTTATATTCTCAATTTTCATAAACAAATTAATCTCACCAGTTTATTGATTAAATATTATTATTCTCAAGTATGAAATCAACAATGATAATAAATTAATAATGATATCGATGAATACAGCAACCAAATTAATTAATCATTTTTATTTTCATTTGAAAATATTATTAGTCACGTAAATAATAATTTCAATAAATATTTGTTTAATTTCACAAGTTTACAAATTTTTTAGTTTTGCAATTATATATGATTTTTATGTGCCTTAATCTATAATATTATACACAATAATTCACTGTGAATTAATATAATAATAATAATTATGTATAATATAAGAAAAAAAAATCAATTATTGTAATTTTTTAAAGTCATAAAAATGCATTATCGGATTGATATCAATTATTAATTTTACACAGGAAAACAAATTTGGATTTTTATGAGAAAATATGAAAAGATGAAAATAAATGTTTGTTAATTATTGAATCATGTTCGCTGCACCTAAACAAAATGTTGAACAAAATGATTTGTTTTACTTTTAATCAGCTGTATGAAATTATTTTTTCATTTTTGTGTGTCAGACTGTTTCAACTTGGTTGACCAAGGGCTCGTTTGCATCAATGGTAGGTCCTACGATGGCAGTACTATAATAAAAAGTAAAAACATATTCAACAACAAAGTTCTCTAAATATTTTTAGCCTATATCTTTTGCTTATTTTTTTTCAAAAATCCAATCTTCAGTTTATAAATTAAACGAAAGTAATGCACCCTTAGATGATTTCTACAAAAAAAAAGATCTTCAGATGAAAGCTATTTTTATTGAAAAGCTGTTAGAAAAATCGTGCTAGTTACTGTGAAAATAATACAATAAGTAATACAGGATATATTGAGAATGTTTTTACAACTTGTAATTTTATTAAATAGAAATGAAAATAAATATATAAGTATAAATTAAAAATATAATTTAGGTAAATTAATAAATTAATTCATTCAGAAATATTATACTTTTCGACTGCAACTCCAGAATTATTGTGATATAATTATAAATATTTATAGATATCTATAAAATTAGCTCATTATTTAGGGCTAAATTTATTGATGAATTTACAATATATAAATTAAAACATTCTCAATTATTGATTCAGGGAAATGAAAACAAAAAATCCAGTACAAATTATATTACCCAGCACCAAGTGCAAGAATTGTTGCTTCTTCTACCAATGTCATTTCTTGAATAAACCTATGATGAAAAATTAATTATAGAACTAAGCAAGATTTGAAATAAATCTGTCAACATAAAAAATTATAAAGCAATAAATAAATAGTGTTCGATGAAAATATACCGGTGTATCCGCCATGCTCAACCTCAAAGTAGCTCCAAAAAAGCAAAAACAAAAAATTATTAGTCAAAATTATTAGAGTCTGAGGAATAGGGAATTTTAAAATAGACTTAATATTAACTTTATGCACAACCTTAATATTATAAATTATATTCACGTTTTTATTTATATTTTATAAGTTTAACACCTGAATATGTATTATAAGTATTTTTTTTCCATTCTTTTAAGCTATTGAATTAAAAACTAATATACAAAAAAAGTATAATTTAAACCACTGCTCTTTGTTTCTTTTTTTGAAAGATACAACGTACTTATCCCAGTTCTTAATTTATTAATTTGGAAAAAATAAAATGCAGCAATCTAAATATATTTTTATACAGAATTGGATTTTTCAATTTCTCATTTAAAAGATATTACAGGAATTTTCAACATTAGATATAATATTAATTTATTTTATGAGAATGAAAAAAAAAAGAAATAGAAAGGAAATTGGAAGATTTTTTGATATTACATTAAAGTTCACTGGTGTCTCTGAGAAAATTGAATACTCCATTCCAGTACATGAATATATAAATATATATTTATATAATCCTTCGTGTGTGCATATCGATATGTAAATATCGAAAAATTATCATTAAATTTACTTACACTATATACAAGGAATAAGAATAATTTTTGAAATTACGGAATGTATTACTTCCATAATTCTTATTATTTCGAATTACATCATGTTAATTTATTTCTTTGAATTTTTTATGCTTGTGTGATTTTATTTTTCTCCTATTTAGATTCTCTAACTCAAATAGCGCTTTATTGTCTTATTTTAAAATGAAAAAAGACGTTATTTAATTAAAGATTTGCTAAAAGAAAAAATTGAAACAATTAATTTTTTTATATTTATATAGAACTTTGATAATGTTATATAAATCCGATAAAGTTTATGCATTTTTCCTTCACATTTTCAATTTCAGACTACTCAATTAATTAATTAGTATTTAATAGTTCAGTAAATCTCTACTGAACTACCTAAGATGAATTAGCATATTACAGCACTTGAGAAACTAATTTATTCATAAAATATTCAATTTAATTATAAAATAATACTCAAAGTGACGTCATAATAATTATTTTATCTTGAACTAATATAACAGCTGATTGAGTACATTGAACAATTGGTTTAAAAATTATCTGACTTATTAAAAACCAAAATATTCATAGTAAATATAAATGGTTGTGCATGCAAATATTTTTATCTGCATAATTTACAAAGTGTCAAATATTTTTTACACATATTTTTAAACAATAATTGCACGATACTATTCATTGACAAAATATTAAAAATCCGTGAGGACAACTAACAATTAATTAAACCCAAGTATCATGGTTACAAATTAAAATTTAAATGATAAACTGTAA
>JAQQBR010001833.1:6338555-6358946 GCA_030347285.1 Microctonus hyperodae
CGATTGCTAGTGGAATAGAAACGAAGAACTAAAAGGCATATTTATTTTTTCTGATAAACATATTTATTTATTAAAAACATATATGCAATATATGTTGTATAGAAGTGCATATTTATTTTCAACAAATTGATATTTCAAGTGACATGAAGTAATGTAAATAAATTTGAAGGATCATAAAAATTACTAGGAGCTCCTGTATCATCAATATCACTTTGAATTGTAGTAGAATCGTCTTTTTTAATTGATTTTTCAATGGTTTTTTTCGTATTTTTACGTCGCTTTCGTTTTAAATTAATTGATCTTTCTTCAATTGTTACATCTTGGAGTTCATTAATAACAATATGATACAATCCTTTGAATATTTCTAATAGTCTAGAAGCGTCTTTCAGCTTTGTAGCAATATAAGTATGTACATCAGGTCTTTTTGAGAAATTACTGTACAAATTATAATACATTGTGCCATTTAAAAATTCACTGGGTGACGGTTGAATATAAACATGACCTAAAAGTGCATTTAAATGCATGGCGTGTCTTAAACACGCTTGAAATTGTGCGTAAACATGAACGATATTAGCACAAAATGCTTTGGGCATTGAATATAATTTATTATTGACGTGATCAAGAAAAAATGGCATCGCAGCTGTACAATCTTCCTCTGTTACAGAATCAATCAAATTCGACATTAGTATTGACTTATCATTGCTAATAATTTTCCCATCTCTTATTTCTTCTTCTTTATTATTAAATGCTTCACTAAATTCCTTTTGAGCTGTTTTATTTTTATTTATTCTATTAAATCCAATTTTCCGATCAATAATTCCAATAAGCATAGTCAGTAACAAAGCATTTAAATGAAGTTTTGTTCGCTTTGTATCATCATTTTGACGCATCCAAAATATAATACAAGCTATGTATAAACGCCATGAACTTGGTAATTCATTTAATTTATTGTTTCCACGAATTTGTAATATATCATCGATTATTTTTTTTCTTTCATTCACACTCAAATTTCTTATGTCTTCAAATGCAACAGGAGAAGGCGGAATCGATAAATATTGACGATCTAACCGACAATCTTTTCGGATTAATAGTTGAATAATTGTGTTGGAGTTATTGTGATCTCTTGAGGTTGTAAGTAAACTACAAATGGATGTAACAAGTGGAAAACTGATTTTATGAGCTGAATGACAAGAAAAATCTTCGATTTGTACAGGCATCATATAAACACGATGCGTGATGATGTTGATGAAATATAATGGAAATTTTCCTGCTAAGTGATCATCAATAAACCATTGAGGTACTAAAGCAGCAAAATTTTCTTCGTCCCATTCTTCTTCTTTTTCTTTATCATAAGGTAAAGTTTCATTGACATCGGATTCTACGCCGTCATTGTCGTCTGCACTATCTTCATCTTGATTGTTTTTATTACAATTTAATTGTATCCTGGTGGTTTCATTGTCGGATTGTGAATTATTAATAGTGTCATTTGAGTTATCAAGATTATTGAGATTATTTTGAAATTTAAATGGCTTAGAATTTTTTTCAGCATCTAAAATAATTTCATTATCAATATTAAGCGGACGCAGCATATAAGTTGATAATTTTACATATCCATTAATAATTATTTCAATCAATGGCAAAATGTCCTTTCGTTTTTCGCATGACAATCGCTCTAAAATAGCAGCGATTGCAGATTCTAATGAATGATTTTTAAGCCAATCGAATACAATTTCTATTCTTCGTTGCTGTTCATTTTGATTTTTTGATCGTTTAATTTTTAAACGATTGAGAAATTCAGTAAATATTTTTCGATCAATATAATCATTTCCCAACAATATTGATGCCAATGGTAGAACAGTTATATCCAATCCTTTGAATTTTTCCAATAATTTTTCGACACGATAAATCCGACATCTTTTAACGTAACTTTGTGCACGTTTAACAATATACGGATCTAGAGTATGAAATGGAATATAATTGACTCCGTAAATAAAAAAATCAGAATCATAACTCAATACTGGTACATTTAATATTTTAGCGATTGATGAAACACTGTCATCCGCTTCAAATGTGCTCATAGCATAACGAATACCCATTTTTTTCATTACATCAACAAATACTTCAGGAAGCAAAATTGGAAAAAGCGTTGGATTATTACTCTTCACTGTGTAATAATTTTCTGCTATTTTAATTCGCTGTTTAAAACGTTCAATCAATGTATGTTTTTTTTTCCTTTCCCATCCACCATCTAAAATTACTAATGGTTCAACTTTACATTGCAAAAGATCTTTAAAAAATTGAAAAACACAATGTGCGAATTGATCATAATCACCACCAAATGCGTGATTGCACGTTGCAACAGTACAATATAACTGTGAACTTAAATTCCATCCATCAATAATTAAAATTGTATCATGCAATTCAAAAGGCTCCAAATAATAATGTGCCCTATTTTCAATATATGTTGTCAAACCAGGAATACCCATATTTTTGCTTTGATATTCCACATGTAAATGTAAACAAAAAATATTCGTATTAAATTATTTTTAGGTTATAATAATAATCTCTTTTGAATAACTAAATTCCATCATTGCAACCAGAGTGCGCAGCAGTCGAATTTACCTTAATTAATTCATCTTTCCTTCTTCTCAATTAAAATCATACCTCTTAGTAATAATAAAATTTAATATCTTTAATAAATTCTCACCTTTAATTCTTTGCATAGAAAATGTATTATGTGTATCAATATACAAAGACTTTCCGGATAAACCACCATCATTAGTTGATAATTGTACAGCAGTAGCAATCTGAAAACTTATTTATATCATATTTGAATTAATAAGTTTATATTTGTTATATTCTTTCATTTGCAAACTTAACGATTATAATATTTTTCTTGGTATCTTACCATAACTGAGTTTTTCCTGATCCCGATGGACCACAAATTTCAGTTATTGTCCCACATTGAAACCCACCGTCCAAAATATTATCCAGGGCATTACTAAATGTTGAACATCGTTCATACTGTAATTCTGCCTGATATAGAGTTATAAAATAATTAAATATTTAATGTGAACACAGAGATGAATATAAAATTTGTTACCTGCCAATGGTCTAATGCTGATAACGTTATTGGTGATCTTAAATTATTCTTTAAAGCATTGATGTTGACAAATTTATTAATATCTGTAAACGAAGTTATAAAAATTTATTGCAAGTTATCTAATTCATTTATATGTATGTGATGAAAAAAAAATTACCATCGTTTAATGCGTTATTAACATCATCTACGAATACATAACCTTCTTTGTTTAAATTTTTTATTGCTTTTTTCGATAAAGGTAATGTTGATAAAGGTTGGAGCATTTTTAAATTACAGGCTGTTGACAGATTATTCGTCAATATGTTTATTAAATCCAACTGTAGTATTATTCTCTCTAGCATAAATGAACCTACATTACAAATTGGCGGGAAAATGTAAATATCCCCAGATATTCTAAGAATGAAATATAATGGTACTTTCGGATAACTTCGACTTTCTTCGCTTTCGCACTAAAATTTCTAGTGCGCATGCGACAAAACTGGCTCCTGTCGAAACATCACTACTGCTGCTGTACAAGAAATATTTGAACATCATCTGAAGTGTACAATTTTTTTGTTCATTTAATTATTTATTTATTTGCAGAATAAAATAAAAATTTTCTATAATTTATTTAAGTATCTTCTGGTGTATCATCAGTCAGACGAATTTTTTCCATCAACTTCATTTGCACGCGACGAATTATGATTTCTAAAAAAATATAAATAAAAATTATGTAGGTATTTTTATAATTAAGATTATAACCTGTACCCTAATGAGTTTAATTGACTGTCAATCAATAATTATACACTAAAAATTAATTTACTTATATTACAAATTTCGTCATTCCATGGACTATAAAAGTTGTAGACCTCAATTTATTGTCACTCGAACGAAGACATAAACGTGATCACGTACTCCAATTAATTTGTCATTAAATGTCTCATATTTTTTGTAAAAAGCTGAAGAAAAATTTAATTGTTAAATATTATTGAAATATTACTTGTGCTGACATTACTCTCCAATGTATCGAAAATATCTATCGAATCCATTGGAAGTACATAATTTTCATCATGTTGTGAAGATTCATGAACTTCTATCTTATTTTTAACTAATGGAGATTCTGTTTCTGTCACATCAGTGTCGTAATTAAGTTGTTCCAAATGTCTACATAATGTTGAATAAGATGGTAATGGTAAATCTAAATTTTTTTTCATGTATAAATAAGCCTTCCATCCAACTGTAACGTAATAAAAATATGAAATTTACTTCTTACAATCTAGATATATATACAAATGATGAATTATTTTAATAATTGTACAATATTCACCAGCATATTTTATTTGTGCAGCTATTTTCAAACATTCTTGAGACCATTTTGATCCTGGACTAACCATATCTGAAGCAAATCTTTTTAAAATTGGTATCCTGTCGAATTTTTGTGTTAATGTTAAATGTTTAATCCTCAAATTTTTATATGCTTTCATGTATGTTCTTGTTTTCGATCTAAATGGCTTTTCTTTCTCAAGTTTTAATTGAAGCATGTTAATTTTTTCTCGAGCATGAGCTAATTCTTTTCTTAAATATTTAATTTCGTTAGCTTGTCTAATAGTGCCATTTTCATTAGAATGATATCTCGTTTCTAACATCATGACATTAGTCTCTTGTTCAGTTTGAGAATTAATTTCTGAATTAATAGTACTAGACTGATAATAATCATGGTCATTATTAATATCTGCAAACGGAATATCATAGATATAAAAGTATGAATACTATTTTTCAAATAAACAAATTAATATTATCCAAACTTACCTTCAATTATACCCTTATCGGGTAAAATGCCCATAATAAATTCATCATTTTTTGGATCTACTTTAGTAATAATTTCCGTTTTAAAAAAAATAGTAGGTACTGCATTCGGCTTTAATTTACGCCAACCATCCATTCGTTGATTTTCAAATTGTGAATCGTCAAAATGGTACTGCAATTATAAATATTCATCATTGTTTTAAATTATATTATTTCAAATACATGCCTGTAAAATATATTATATGTATATTCACAATAAAAAATAATATACCTCACATAACCTCGAATATTTCTTCGGATCTTTACCACACTTTTCGCCCCAAATTCGCTTACGTTTTTCATCACTGGGAAATCGAAAAAGACGAAAACCTTGCTCTGATCGGTTATTACAGTTTTTTGCAGAGCACGCTGGCATATTACAAACATAGATTGTTAAATAAATATTGTTAACTGAATAAACATCAAAACACTAACCGTTACTTTCTTACAAAATATTTTTTTTCCTATTGGGATCCGTCAAATACATATACGACATCTGGTGACAAATCATGTTACTATGATAGGAGTAATATATTTCCAGTGCGCATGCACTGGGAAAATGCCAGGCGCACGCACACTGCCTCGTGATGTCACTTGTGGCTACTACGTGAGTACGTGCATACACTTACACTTCAGATAGCTACGGAAGTGTACATCAAATGACAAAAATTCATCATTTCAATCATCGTGAATATTGTCAATTTTTATCAGTGATTACAAAAATCAACTGTCAAGAAAATATTGGAGTGAGACTTAAGTGGAAAACTACGTCAAGATAAATAATATCAAGAACGAAAAGGTCCACGTAAACCCCTTAACGCCTAACCTCAATTCAACGTTTTAATTTCAGAACGTTTAACTTACTCATATACAATTACAGAATATTTACACTCACCAAGGTAAAATCACAAGTTTTATACACGCAACAATTATCTATAACAAGTTGCAGATTTATCATACATTATATTTAACAAACATCTACTGGCAAGACAGCCTGCAACACATATATTACAAAGAATAACATTTTATTTTATACAGATTTACTGAACCGATAAAAATATGGGAAAACACGAAGTCGGTACACCAAAATATATTGCCAATAAAATCAAGGCAAAAGGTTTACAAAAATTACGATGGTATTGTCAAATGTGTCAGAAACAGTGTAGGGATGAAAATGGATTTAAATGCCATACTATGTCAGAATCACATCACAGGCAATTATTACTATTTGCTGATAATGCAAGCAAATATATGGATCAATTTTCTCGTGAATTTTCACAAGAATTTCTTAATTTATTGAAACGACAATTTGGAACTCGTCGTGTAGCTGCAAATAGAGTTTATCAAGATTATATTGCTGACAGAAATCATATACACATGAATGCAACAATGTGGCTAAGTCTCACAGCGTATGTTAAATGGTTGGGTCGCACAGGAAAGTGCGTTGTTGATGAAACAGAAAAGGGCTGGTTTATAACGTATATTGATCGAGATCCAGAAGCTTTAGCGGCCGAGGAGAAAAAAGCGAAAAAACAGAAAATGGATAAGGATGATGATGAACGTATGATGGACTTTATTGTAAAGCAAGTTGAGAAGGGGCAAAATGAAAACAAAATTGCACCTGAAGATAATGCTACACCACTAATGCGTTCAGAGGATGATGGGCCATTAGTTATAAATATGAAATTGAAGCCCAAACCGTCAACATTGATGGGACCACCATTAACACCACTTAAAAAAGTTGATTATAGTCAAAAAACAATTAAACAAGAACCTCTTGAATCCGATGAACTGTTGATTTCAGAAAAGGATGATCATCAGACACGTGAGCCAAGTGAAAGTAGAAGTTTACATCACAGTTCAAGAGATGATGATTCATCATCGAAAAAAAGAAAACGAGAACGAAGGGATTCCAATGAACATGAGGATGAATCACGCAAGTCTGAGGGTTGGTTAAGAGAAAAATTGGTGGTAAAAATAATGACTAAAAACCTTGGGCAAAAGTATTATAAAGCTAAAGGAGTGGTGCAACATCCTGTGTTGGAATCCGGTTTTGTTGGTAAAATAAAAATAATGTCGCCAGAAGAGGTAGAAGGACATTTAATCAAAATAGATCAGGAACATTTAGAAACAGTTATACCAGCTATTGGGAAATTTGTTATTATTGTACAAGGAAAATATAAAGGTTGCAAAGCCACATTGGAGAAAGTGAGAATTGAGGAATACAGCGTTGATGTTGAACTTGTAAAAGAAAAAAAATATGTGAAAAGACTTCCTTATGAACACATATGTAAATATATTGATTGATTGTTATTTGTATCTTTAATGCTGAAATAACAATGTAAATAATTGTATATAATACATGTATAAATTAATTTTATATGATTGGCAAATAAATTCAGTATTTATTATATAACCATTAGTGTGTTAGGGTATCTCCAACTAGTTTTTGATAATCTGCCGGTACTTTAAAATTTTCTTCTGCAATGAAATATCTTTTTCCTTTAATATAATGAATTACGTAAGTTAGTGACCTCCATAAATTTCTAGGTTTCATTTTCACATCCTTTGATGAAAATTCAATTGATTTCTTAAATATAGGTAGATCACCAGTAATTACTAATTTGTATAAATTTTTCTCTGGACTGAACCATATCCTTACGACATGCATACGAGTGAGCAAAAGTAATGAACAGTTGAATAATATTGTACCCCCCAACATGAGTTTCACTTCATTTGCGTCCTGAGTCATGATTGGTGAATCGCGGTTTAGGTTTTTATTAATAAATGAAAATGTACCATCATAATCAATGACTTTTTCAGTGTAATAAATTCCAAAGATGCAAAGTATTATAAATATATAGGATGCGTGATAAGAAAGTTTTATCATTCTAGTTAATGGACTCATGTATATAATTTGAAAGCCTTCTGATACTTTATCAAGTCGTTGATATTTCATTACTGCTTTTGAGATTTTGTTTAATGACTTCGTAGGTGAGCGATAGACAGCAGGGCGCTTTTTGATAGAAATTTCCGATTTTAGTCTCTGAATAACATTCGGTATAGTAGAGTTTTTATGAGGTAATAGTTTAACTCCATAATAGAATTGTTTAGCAACATTAATTTTTCCCAGTTGCCATATCATAGCCATGATTAGTGATTCCTGTAAAATACAATAGTATCATGAATGCCCAAAATGCAAATAGAAATAAAATAAATAATATTAAGTAATATTGGAAATGTATTCAGATAACTAACCTAGTAAAAAACTTAATGATGCAGTCAAATTTTGTTCTTGTTCTATTAATTCACAATATTCAATATAAATGTTTTACTTTTAAAATCTACATAATGTACATAACCTCAAAGTGGGTACTGGGCATTGATGCACATGTATCTGTATACATACATAATATGACAAGATTCAAATTTGTTAGTAAAGCAGATTTACAATCTACTCTAGGGAAATAGGAAAGAACATACACTAATATATCTGGAGCCTTGAAAAACACGCGCGATTTTAATTTGGTAAAGTGACCGTAATTTTTGCTCGTGACGACATGTATTGAAAATGTAAAGTATGGACTTGAACGGTTCAAGTCCATACGTTCAAGTTGAACCACCAATGCAACATTCTGAAAACGCCGGGGAGTGGACCAATAACAACGCTGCTTCTTTCCCATATTATTTCTGTTTCTTTAGCAAAATATATTGGTATTTGGTGATACAACTTATCGTTAGCATCTACAAAAATGGCTGCAAATATTGACGGTGTTTTCAATAAAGATTTGCAAAATGCAATATTAAATAGTAAAATTCTTGTTGTGGGTGCAGGTGGGATTGGCTGTGAAATCCTTAAAAATTTGGTTATGACTGGATTTAACGATATTGAAATTGTAAGTTACATGATTATGTTTGTTTTCATCGCGTCCTGCTTGTATTCCTATAATAAACTTACCAATCTTTAATTATTATCACTTGTCTCATTATTAAAGTATTGTCATTCATTTTTCAGATTGATCTTGACACGATTGACGTAAGTAACCTCAATCGTCAATTTTTATTTCAAAAACAGCATGTCGGCAAATCAAAGTCAGCGGTAGCACGTGAAACTGCTTTAACATTCAATCCAGATGTGAAAATAATTTCATACCACGACAGTATTACCTCGTAAGTATTCGAATACATATCTAATACTGCAAACGACAAGTAAAATAAATTTATTTATTTATTTATTTGTTTCACAGGCCTGATTACGGATTAAATTTCTTCAAAAAATTCACATTAGTAATGAATGCATTAGATAATCGTGCAGCGAGAAATCATGTAAATCGAATGTGTTTAGCTGCTGATGTGCCATTAATTGAATCTGGAACAGCTGGTTATGATGGTCAAGTTGAATTAATTAAAAAAGGATTGAGTCAATGTTACGAATGTTTGCCAAAGCCACCACAGAAAACATTTCCTGGTTGTACAATTCGCAATACACCAAGTGAGCCTATTCATTGTATTGTATGGTCAAAGCATTTATTCAATCAATTATTTGGTGAAGAAGATCCTGATCAGGATGTTTCACCAGATACTGCTGATCCCGAGGCAGCTGGCGATAAAGCTGGTGAAGTGGCAATGAATAAAGAATCCAATGATAAAGGCAATGTCGAGAGAGTTTCTACAAGATTATGGGCACAATCATGTGGATACAATCCGGAAAAATTATTCACAAAACTCTTCCACGATGATATTAAATATCTTCTGAGTATGGATAATTTATGGAAAAAGCGACGACAACCAACGCCACTAAATTGGAAATCACTTCCCGATGAAGTTGCTGGATGCAGTAAAGACAGTACTAATGAAGTAGGACTCAAAGATCAACAACGATGGAGCATTGAAAAATGTGCAAGTATTTTTTCCGGTGCTTTGCATAATTTAAAAGAAAAATTAGGAAGACTACGTGAAAAATCGTCTGATGATCATTTAGTATGGGATAAAGATGATCAGGATGCAATGGATTTTGTTGCTGCTTGCACCAATATTAGAGCTTATATTTTCGGCATTCAACAAAAATCACGTTTTGATATTAAATCAATGGCTGGAAATATAATTCCGGCAATTGCAACAACAAATGCAATTATTGCTGGTGTCGTAATACTTCATGCTTTCCGTATTCTTCGAGACAATTTGAAAGCTTGTAAATCAGTTTATCTTAGACCACGACCAAATCATCGAAATCAATTATTAGTACCGGAAAAATATGTTAATGCACCGAATCCAAAATGTTATGTGTGTGCATCAACACCAACAGCTACACTTGCGATAGACACGACAAAAGTGACCGGTGGAGAGCTCAATGATATGGTTTTGAAAGAACGATTAAATATGATTGCACCGGATGTTATGATTGACGGATTGGGAAAAATTATCATTAGCAGCGAGGAAGGAGAAACTGAAGAAAATAATGATAAGCTATTGGAAGAATTGGGTGTTAAGAATGGAACAATTCTTAAAGTTGATGATTTCCAACAAAATTATTCATTAACAATCAATGTTGTTCATCGTGATAGACCTGCAGCACGCGGTGAAAGTCCAGAATTTTTAGTGGTTGCTGATGAAAAAGATTTAAAACCAAAAGAGGAGGAAGAATCAAATAAAATGGATATCGATCAACCGTCAACATCTAATGGACAAGTTACAGATGTGGATGAAGATGATGTAATTGAAGTTGAGGTTGATGAATATCCATCTGTTGTCGAAGAAATTGGAGCGAAGAAACGAAAAACAGAATCTCCTATATCTGTGAATTCATCGCCGAAAAAGCGAAAAACTGAATTACACGCCGGTGTTATTGACAACGATGATGATGATAATGATGCTGATGGTGATGTATCCATAATTGACTGTAGTTCTGATGTAGTTTGCACACCACCTACACCGAAAAAACAAACACCACGCAAAATTGTTCGTGAAAGTTTCCAGCATTCGAAGTAATGCTAATTATTTCCATATAAATAAATTATGATAAAAGTGATTCGTTTTTTTTTGTGACCGATTGTAAATGCATTATAAATATTTAATGTGACGTGATTCAGTTTATATTTCAGATAATCAAAGATACTTTCAGTTATAATGTCTCATTTACATACATTTATAATTTTTCATTTAATAATTATTTTGTACTTCAAAATATAATGAATATAAAAAATAAAATCTTTATTATTCATTTGTACAATTATTTTCTAATTCACACATGGCTTATATACATCATAATTATAATCAAACATTTCAAAATCAACTTTAAATCGTTCAAATAATTTTGAAAGTATATTTTTGGATAATTTGGATAAATAAAAACATGTAAGAGCAAAGTTCGTAGGACCTTTATTATTTCTAGCTAATTTTGGCAATTTCCGTTGCTTTTTGTTTGAACCCATCAATGAAAATATGTAATGTACATCATGAATAGAATAATTATCCAATTTCAAAATATAATCTAATCGCATTTGACATACTGAACAATGTGAATGATATTGTCTCCAATGAGGATCATCGTGCTCTTCTGGTTCACGCAAAAGCCATATAATAAACTCTTTGAAAGTTGGAACGAGTTTTAATCTGAAAGAAATTTGGTAAATCAATTAAATTAATATATTTTTTTAATTCAATATAATACCTGCGATCATTGTAGAAAATTTGCTGTAAAACATTTCCAATTGATTCGTTGAAACGAAATAAATTTGGTCGCGTAATGTAAAATATTTTTCGTGCAAATATCCAAGCCTGATCAGTGTATTTCGAATTATCTTCAATGCGACTACGATAGAAAGAAACTAATCGTTCGAAGGGATGTCTCACAGCCAAGAATTTAAATACAGTGGGATCATCAATGACATTTAATAATTCATTGACGTTTTTCGGTGCTAAAACGTTGATTAATCTGCAAATTATTTAATTGTAAATAGCAGAAGAAACTTCACAACCAAAAGAATTATTTTTTTTACTTGTAATAATTTCCTGTTACATGAATGGCTCTGATATCAGCAAAGAGCTTTGTAAAGCTTGTAGAAGCTACATTTCTTATCCAGCAAAATAAAATGTTTTGTTTGGAGCTGTATAAAAAATGGGATTGCTCTAAATTCGTGGTAATATTATATTTCTCACAAATACTAGCGACCCGTTGAAGAGAAGTTTCAATATTCTAAATGACAAATGAAATATTTCAATTTAACAGCCTATAAAAAAATAAAGCAAAGAAATAAATCAAATTTATAATAACCTGATGGTTTATTGATTCTTCTGACGTTTTGCTTTCGCTTTCAGATTCCAGCCATTCATAATTCTGATAATTATCATCAACTTGAAATTTTAAAGTTGTAACAGAAGTTAAACTAGCAAGATGATGATTATAATTATCCAAGAACAATCCAGAGAATGTTGTAGTTGATGACAGAAGAATTTTCATAATTATTAATGTGAAACAGAAGAATAAATACAATAATATACAATAATTGCATTTGGAAAGATATTTTTTGGATCTCATTCTTGTTGGGTAGATGCTTCACTACTGACAAATGATAATAATAAATAAACTTCCGTTGAATGAATTAGAATTTAATTTGTCTCAGTGAAAAATATTATATGCGTGGGGTTAATGAATTTATAGATAATAATTATCAGAAACACATTCTGTATTTGAATCATTTATATTTATTATATACCAGCGGGTAAAATTTGCATTATGTACCATTTTATAACTCCACACAAGGCATATATGTTTTTACTGTCATCACACTATACTCTTTACATACAAAGAGAAAACAAAATTATTCATTTACTTATGATAATTTTCATTTCGTTTTTTGTATCTATAAAATGATAATAATTGTTATAGTAAATGTTTTCATGCATTCAGACACAGTCGTGAGTGTTACAAAAAAATCAATGCACTTCATACAATTAATTTCCTGCGTATGTAAAAAGGTTAAATTAATATTTTTCTAAGTCAGCAACTAAATTCTAATGAAAATAAATGATCTATTTATTAATATTTATGAATATAAACAAATAAATTCAATATAAGTGTATAAATTGTGGAACATTCACAAAAATAAAAATGAAATTCGTCATTAATCAAAATTAATCTGCAACCCACGACCATTAAATAGTGTTTAATCACATATTGATATACGTAAAAAGACAATTGTAAATATCTGCCCAATAATAAATTATTATTATCATCATAATCATCATCAGGCAACTTTTATCAGAGTATAGATAATTTATAAATTATTCTATTTAGCGATTGTGCAATAATTAATTTTTTGCCACGCATTCATCTACGATCACGGTGTCGGTGATGATGATCACGCGATGATCGATGATCACTGTGACGATTATGGCGGCTGCTTGATGTTCTCCAAAGAAATTCATCGACGCTACGTTCATAACTACGTTTTTCAACGGTTGAGCTCGGTGGATTGTACAATGGCAATCCATCGTAATATCTTGGTGGCGGTGGCGGAGGTGGTAGATTATCATAAGGATGAGAATTCATGTATGGTGGCAGTGGTGGCAATTGATGCTGCATTGTTCTCATGTAATCTGCCACATATGCTTCAGCAGCTGCGGCAATACCCAGTCCAGATGATCCATATCCTCTGCAAAAAGTCAAAATAAGTGAATAATCATACTTGATTAATAAAAATATTATAAGATAGATAATTATTGTTGTTGAATTTTTTTCATTTTTGTTTAGTAACTCACTTGGAATAGGAGGAGTCACCACGGCTAAACCAATTTGAATAGCGATGATTATAGTCACTGGATCCACGCTGATCTGGTGGTAAATGTCCATTTCGAGCGAGTGACGCTAAACGTGAACGCGATGTTAAGAATAATCTACGTCCACCTCGACCACCACTTCCACGAGTACGTAAAAATCTCGAAGCACCCACTGGTCGAGTAACACGAGTTCTTCGCGTTTTTGTCACATGTTTAGCCGCTTCTTTGGACTTTCTTAAAATTGGTGTCATTTCAATACCATCGTCCTCAGGAAATAATCGACATAGCTCTTCAGCAACACGCGGTTCGATTTCTTGACCATCACGACCAATTTTCACCTGTTTCCCGTCATTCCAGGGATTGTATAAATGTAGAGTTGATGTAAATGGTAATTCTTTACGACATATCCAGTCTACTTTGAATACACCGCCGAGTGCTTTCGCTGACAAACCTGGTGGCAGGACCTAAGGAGAATAATATAAAAAAAATTATGATAAATTGATTTTTTTTTTCATCCATACAGAAATATTATATCAATTGATTATTTATTATTTTTTTACCCATGATATTGCAGGGGTGTCTCTTCTAGATTCCGTACTGAGTCGCGCAAAGCCTGCAAATTTTCCTGATTCCTTAACGGAAAAAATTAACAAGACATTTCTTGCTTCTTTATACGCTTGATTTAAATTGGATTCATTCTGCGGTAGCGTACTCCATACTCCTTTTGCTTTAGATAGAGTTACATTCTCTGCGTTATTAGACTTGATAATAAAAAATCTACAAAACAAAATTATATTTATATTTCAAGAAACAATATAAATTTAATTAAAATATCAAATTATAAATTATTAAATCAAAGTTCAAATGAATTGAAATCAAATATTAAATACGAAAAAAAAATCCACCAACCTCGCGTCTCTAAATAAGTAATTGAGTTTAGTTATATAGTCATAATTCTTCGTGGTGCCTTTGCTTTCCTTAGATCTTGCTCGTTTACTTTCTGGACTCGATGATTTCGAATCACGTGAACGTGCGCGTTTACCTCGGCTATTACGATTACGTTTATTATCACCTCGTGATGATTTTGTAGAGACTGAGCTTATACTTGGCTGAGTTGAATCTGAATCTGAAGAACTAGATGAAACCTCGCTGCGTGTATCGTACGTTTCATCAGCTCCGATTTTCAATTCATCAGTCATATCATTTTCCCCACAACTCAAATTTAAATTATCACCATCAAGATTATTATCCATAATGATTTCTTTATGTTTCTCACTTGATTCAACGAATTTAAGTTTCAATTCCACGTAAAATCATAAATTATAGATTCACCTATAATTTAATTATATTCAATTGATCATCCAGGCCGTAAATCCCTCGATGATGAAAGTACTCTGAAATAAAAAAATCAAAAATGATATATCAATACTATATTTTTTATATTAATATGCAACAACACTGGATCGATCGAAATGACAATTAATTTAAAAATATCAATTAAAAATTTATATTAACTACAGGAAAACGTTGATGGGTAAGAGACAATTTTTAATTTTAATAACTGGAATGAAGTATTTTAATTCATTAACAAAACTCAATTTGTTCGTTGATTTTTGTGCTTTAAATAAAAACTTTTTTATCAATAGTAATAGTAATGTTGATCCATACTTTCGACATCGCTCAAATTGTTCCATACTATTCACTAAATAAGTGCACCATAGTTGCTGATTAAGACTCGACATTATTATAGACGAATTATTTTTTAAATCACAATAAAATAAACTGTTCTTTCTCATATTACAATCACGAAACCATGAATGATTTGTCGAGAAGTCCAGTTTAAAATTTCAACTATATACTCGATGTAAATGAATATATATATATATAATATTTTTTGTAATTTATCATCAGGAACAATTATAACAAACACAATTAAGTCCTCTCAAAAATAATAAAAATATCGAGTAATTTATGTAAAACAAAAAAAATTTTTCTTTTCAAGCTGATATATACATATATATATGTATAGATACTGCTTGAAAAAGAAAAACAAAGAGAGATCAGGATTGAGAAAAATTGGCCTAAGAAAAGTTCATGGCGAGTGTGCTAACTCGAAAAAGAAAATTCTTTTCGTCATTATTATTATTATTATTGGAATATTTATTTATAATTTTTCTGTGAAAATTTTTTCCTGATATATTTGCTATCAATTTATTATATGTTCTGACACCACTGAGTACATTATGCTCCATAAGTGCATCACCGTGTCATTCCTCAGCGTCTTTTATAATATTTTCTGGAAAAACAATGATAGTTCGTGCTTTGTTTGTAAACAACTTAAGTCCATGGACTGATGGGGACGAAGCCGATTATGATGCAGCTTGTCTCACACTTACGTTTACACTTGTATATATATTTCCTCACTTAAAACACCACTTCCACCTCACTTTTGACTCGCGTTCTACTATTCAATCTCTATGTTCATTATTTATTAATTAAATAATATATTTTCATGAATTTTATCTTGATTCATTCGTAATGGCGGATGTATTGTTAAGATAATTGCACGTGAATTTTTATTTCATTAGGTTGAAATAATTGATTTTTGTAAACAAAAATATTACGGATCTAAAGAAAAGACTTCATCGTCGTCATCAGTAAAGAATCAGAGAGCATCATTTTAAGTCTTTGATAATATAATTATGCAGTAGAGTTGTCTCGCAATGCAAATATACATTATTTTATAATTGCGCAGTGAGGTTAGTAAAACCGCGAAATTCAAATGTTATTTTATGTTTTCTTTATGATATTGAGAAAATTTAAGGACTTTTTTTTCAAATTATGGAATAATATTATATTGATGAATATTGATATAATACAATAAATAAATTCTGAATATATAATATTCTATTCATAATAAATTTAGAGATGTTTTTCCTACTGCAGCCGCTGCAACTTCACGCCGATCTGAAGTTAGTAACTATACTATTTTTTCCTCAAAATTACGCAACAATTTTGATACTTATAAATATCAATAACCCACATCCAAATCAATAACTTAAATAAATAATCACTAATATAAATCTGAAAATAATTATTCAAAACACAAAATTTAATTTTACACAATTAATTCATGAATAATGTATTTTTTTTTTGAAAGTACCGCGCTGTCTCACGTGAGTATTATTTTCCCAAGTTCTCACACACAGTCCTACACGCGCAACTCCCGCCATCTTCTTTCACTCGTTTACCAGTAAAATGTAGCGAATATCTCATCTTGTCCCATTAATATTTCATAGGTTGTTGACACGGGCAGCTCCCAGCCGGTTGTGAAGGTGTGTTTTTTGCCTTGCAAAGACGCGAGAAATTTAAAATAATTATAAAATAGTAATTGGCGATGTGGCCAATGTACTTAGTGTCTTAATAAAATACCACAGCATCGTCAAATTAATTCACAATCGTTAACGGTAAATTTTGTCATGGGGACATAGAAATAATAATCGGCGAAAATAAGCGTCTGTCACGATTTACCGAGTGAGAAGGAGAAAGAAAGTTGAAGTAGAAGAAGAAGGAGACGAGTGTGTGAACATACACATCCACATATATATACATACATACATACATACATACATACATACATACATACATACATACATACATACATACATACATACATACATACATATACACACACATCTACATACATATATATGTGTGAGAGAAAATACGACACGAAAGAAGCGCTGATCCCGCTGTATTCTGCCTTGTGACAGGGCTGCCTTTTCCCTCTCTCTTTTCACTTGTACAACTGTCGTTTTTTTTTTTTATTTATTTACTCTGAAAGAATTATATACAGAGCACGAGTTTCACCCGGCTTCGTTTACACGAGGGTGAAAGACTACAAGGCAAGACAATAATTGCCCTTGAGAGAATGTCTGGTGAATAAGGATTTTAATTTCATTTTATTCCGGAAACGGCGACAATTCGTCTCCGTGTTTTAGCCGGAGAAATGGTTACTTGCACATGGTGACGTCTTTGGTAAGTTAACTATATTCATATTGTAATATCTACATTATTTTTTATGCTTAAATGCACCCAGGTATACACGACCATTCTTTGTTCCTTCTCAATAGTCAATTATGTTTTTTAGAAGCAGAAAATCATAGGTTATGTTAGTGCCGCTGTTATTTATTTATTTATTTATTTTTTTTATTTATTTATACACTAATCTACGTGCACTTAGAGTTTTCTTCTCAAGACGACAATGTTTCGTAGAAGTTCTTCGTCGTTTCTTCTTTACTTTCCATGGCACGGCCTTGAAATAAACGGTCAATGGCCGGAACACGCCAATTGGAATGTAATTTACATTGAATTAAATATCAGCAATTAATTTATGCGAATTTGTCAAGTTTATTCTGTTACAAATTACAAATTTCCTTTTTATCATTTTATGTATTTTTGTTTTATCTTTACTTTATTTTAATCTGTTGCATGAGCTCAATAATCAATTTGATGCACAATTGCGATTTAGATATAAGTACTACTTTTTTTTTTTACGTTTCATCAGCGTTTTCTCTTTCACCATTCCAACAAATAAAACCTTAAGTAATTGATACAAATTCCTTATGAATATCATAATAAATTCACAATTTATACAAATATTGTCCATAAATTTTTCGTTATATAAACTAACCGTCACAGGGCACTCCTTGAGGTAAATTTTATTTCATTACCAATTTGACAGCCAGAAAGATAGGGTGATGATTATAAGTAGACATTCAAATAAAGAAAAGAGGGTGAATGATAATAATAATCCCATGATAAAACACAAAATGAAGATAATCACACCAGCAATATCTTTATTTTTAATACCTAATACACGAAAGGATATCATCATCATCATTATTATTCTTATTCCAATCACATTCATCAGATAACGGTCATCAAACTTTGCTCGTGATTTTATAATAAAAATAATAATAATTCTCGTCATAATCAGTGAATTAAAATACACATACATACATATTTAATATGAATAATGACAACTATTTAAGGACGAGTTTTATGCATCCACTTAGCATTCATATCAGTGCCAAGACTTGCGTGAAACTATTTCTGTTTCAATTGCAATATTCATCTATCTCTCTAAAAAGAAAAAGCAACTCGAATAATTATCTATCATTGATATTATTTTTAATCAAAACTTCTCATCATTTATTTTTTTTCTCCCTTATCATTATTGCTTTCACTCTATCTTAATTATTTTTCACTCAACTCATTAGCAGCTTATCAAGCTGGTCCATCCAATCGATGAATTAATAGCGTTAAATCGAAAATAATTATTCATACATGTATATTTATTTAATTAATATCCATATACATACATGTATTTATAGGAAGATGGGAAATAGGTAAAATGTCTCGTAATGGAGAAAATGGAACTAAATTGTAAATGGTAATAGGTTTCTCTTTGGTAATATTAGTAGAGTAGTTGTAGCTCAAGTTCATACACGTAAGGCAGGATTCAAGTATTGATTGCAGGAGAGGCATAGAATATTGTGGCTGTGGGGAACGCGTTTGTGGAAGAGTATATAAATGTATAGAAGAGCTAGAATTGGTGGTGGTAGTGTAGTAATGGTGGTGATGGAGAAAGAGAGTGTGGAAAAACCCAGACAACAGCCGGCATCACGTGTATATTCATCTTCTATGCCCCATAGCGATTTTCCAATTTTTTTTTGCACTCACTCATCACCACTCTGTCACTTTATTATATTTTTTATATAGAGTATTATATATGTATCCTGATATATGAATTTTTTACATAAATTGTTGTGTAGAACTTTGTGATTTTTTTTTATCGTGATTAATAATAGACCGGCCGACTGACAAGTCGATCAATAAATAATGCAATGAGCACGTGCTTCGACAGGAACAATCGAGTGTTGTAATGTTCGAGTTATTATTAAAAGTGTATTTTATGTAATAGGTTAGTTGTTGTATGAGAATTAAAGGGATATTTTAGGGATAATTAAATGGCAAATGAGATAATTTATTTGTTATTTTTTTTCTTTCGTTGTTTAAATTCTTTTGTTAGCTGATTATTATTTGCAGACACGCTCGTAAGAGATAAATGCACGTAGATTTTGATAAATATTATAAAAAATAATTTGAAAGCGCCCTTTGGATAGTTGAGGAGGTTCCAGGTATGGTCGATACCCTGCGTTCATTGTCCCTCACCAACGTATTACGGAAATTGCTCCTATCAGCAATTCGTATTCAGCGTATCATCCGAAGTATCACAAGGTCATATCATCAGCAGAAAAACAAAAAGGAGGTGGAGAAAGTGATGATGGCAACGGTAGAAGAGAAAAAACGTGTGGTGGTAGGTTCAAAAGTGTCAGCTATTGCCAATATATTCCAATCTAAACCACAACATGAGGGTATTATTCATCGACCAACGACAATTCATCCTGAGAGCGGTTTCAAGGAGCCAACAACACCACTCAAAGACTCACCAACTCAGGTGACTGTTGTTAGAACTGAAAGTCACGTCGCGAGATTCAATAATGCTCGTGCGCTTTTTGAAAAATTGGGAGAAGAGAACAAGACTAATAGACCGTAAGTTTTATCTGTTAAATAAAATTATTATCCAATAATGAAATTTGTAATTGGTATTTTTTTTTTTT
>JAQQBR010001833.1:6375031-6386457 GCA_030347285.1 Microctonus hyperodae
TAAATATTGAAAATTCATTACGATATATATTATTTAAATAATACTACATTCTGATTAATAATTAATATCATTTACAAATTTATACTGGAATACAAGTAATACACCAAGATTTATATACGATACTGTCTATGTTTATAAACATGACTAGTAATTATCGTGTATGTACTTGTATAAATCATGTAAATGATACAACTACTTATTAGTTCATAACGTAAAAAAAAAAAAATAGCACTCATATTAATTATAATAGAACAAATCCTACGATTGAGGTAGGTAAATTATTTTATGGCGAATTTGTCTTGGGATTTACCGCGAATTTATTCAAGATATTACGTATATCCATGATTACTTCCTTTCCTTCTTTTTATCGGGACTTCCAGAATTAAAAATAGTATTACCGACACTTTGTACGTCATTAATATCACACAAAACGTCATAAAATCATTAACAAGTCTATTATTATCTATCCTATCTTGATGTTAATTGATAAATGACATATGATTTTGTGATGTATAATATTGCATAAAAATGCAAAATCAAATTGAATTATATTCTATAACTTCCGGTGATTATAAAATGATTGCAATATTAATAAAATAACGATAAATATTTTAGCAACATTAATTTTGATTTACAAGTACTTTTGCCTATTCTTCTACGTATTTAGTCCAGGAATTTTTTCTTGTTATAATTTACACATGTGTAATATGTAATACTAATAAAATTAATTCAATTACCATGTGTCATCTGTAAATTTTAATTTAGATAAAATATCCATGAATGAAATTTTCTATATTAATTAATATTCAAATGGAATAGTATTACATATACATTGAGTTCAATAGCACTGCAGAGGGTCTGTAAAGCGAATGCAACTTGGGAAATCCCGAGTGACGTGTAATTGATGATGACGAAGGTCCAGTGCTAACCCATTCTTAACAAATCCTGAATTTATTCAATTCCTTTTTTTGTTTTCTCTCTTCTTTTCTCAACACAAGTGATAAATCTTTATGAATTCGCAGCGTGATATATTGATGAATTCTCGCAAATATTATTCCTAATAAATTCAAATGCATACCTGGAACTGTAATATAAGCAAATTAAATTCAATTCTTCTTACTAATCCAGTTTACAGGTCATATAAAATGCAAAATAAAACCGGTTTTACTTGGCATTTGAATGAAATCCTAAAATTCAACACAAACAATAAAAAATAGTAGACATTATAAATGGATGAATATTAAACTATAGATATTGTGGGAATTTCAACCACAATGACGATTGTGAATTCTCATAATTTATCATTTAATTATTGTATTAATTTACGCACAATGCAATGAATTACAAGAAAAAAAATAAATATATCAATGACTTTCCTCTGGAATTAAGTAAGAGAAGAAGGTCTCTATGAGAAATGCAAACGTCAAATAATCATCGTGCGTATACGCGATGGAGGCGCGTGAAGCATGAGAGGGAAGTGGATCTGATACATGTCTTCACAAATGTATAAATACTCGTATACCTACGAGGAAGCTCTCAGTAAAGTCTGCAGCCTCGTAACAGAACGATATTTTGAAACATAATTCTGTATAATAATCGTGCTGACCACAGGACTTTTGACTTTGGTGTATAAAAATAAATATCTGCAAACAAACAAACGAATCAAGTATAACAAATAAACAATAACAATATCAATATGATTAATATAAAAACCTTGAAGTCAGCACGTGTTGCTATAATTTTTCTGACATTCTTCTTCATCATGTGTTATATACCAGCTGTATTTTCTGCTCCAACACGATGGCATTTTTCAACTGATCTTCCTGCATTGAATCGGTCATTAAAATTTAAATGTGATAAACCACAGCTACGTGCTTATAATTTGGTTGATCTCATGATTTATCAAGGATATTCAGTACGTAATGAGAGACCTCATCAGCCATCATATCTTGTTGTTCATCGATGCGATGGACATGCTGGTTGCTGTAATTTTGAAAATAAAATATGTATGCCTGTGAAGGATTCTATTTATTATGAAGAACTTGAATTTGAATTTCTCGTTATTGATTCACAAAATCATTCAACGACCAAGAGGAAAACTATAAGCATTGAGCAACATCGAAAATGTAAATGTTCTGTTGCTGATTATACAGAACGTGAAGATTTAGAGAAAGAACGACCCAGCATTAAATTTGTTTAAACATAATTATTAATATCAATTGACAAAAATAATTTATTTAATTATTAAATTATCAATTAAGGCTGTGAAAATTAATTTTGGACTTGATTATAATTCAAACATATCATGATGTATAATTCTTAGTGTATTCCAAAGACAAGACACTCATGTGAGTGTGCTTTTATGTGTTTGTGAGAATATCTAAGAAAAAAAAAAGCTTCTAAATCGCTTCCAAGTGACTATGCGAACGCAATGATGCGGGGAGAAAAAGTTTTTGTGATGTCTATAATGTCTGGTGGAGACGAGAAACGAGACAAGTACAGAAGCTCAAAGAAAATTTTGGCAATGAGCCCGCGCAAATAATTGACGCCCTCGCATTTTGCTGCCATACCTCAGTTAGATTAAAATGTTGTAGACATTTTTTGACACCTGTTTGTGAATTATTTCACTAGCAGAATAGACATACATATCTTATTAGTAAATGAAATCATATGGTTAATACCAATAAATTTTCCGTACTTAAATACAAAATTGTGATATTAATAGATTAATTTGATGATAAAATATGATTTTTTTCTATTTGTAATTGCGTGTATGTGTGTGTGTGTGAATGATGAATGCAATTTATCTTGACTACATGATGTATAAATTATTTAACTCATTTCATATAAATATCACTTGACATTTTGTTATTTCATAAAATCATAAACTCAATTTTTTACGACTTATTAATATAACCATACACTTAGACTTATTATTGTAATTTATAATTTTTATTTATTTATTATGGTATTCTTATGAAAATTAATCAGTAACATGATATTATTATGGATATTTGAATAATAAAAAAAACTATTAATGTATATACATGAGGTTTATTCGTTTGACAATTTTTTTAATTTTAAATTACCTTTGAAAGTAAAAATACATATTTTTATAAGAGCTTATAATTAATAGAATGAAAATGGTGAAAAAAAAAATAAACAAATGTAAAGAAGATACTAAAGTAACACGACTAAATAAATCTAAATTTTTGTTATTATAGATTGAAAATATAATGAAAACGATTTTATAAAAACATTATTTGGAATGACTTGGACTGTATAATTGAAAACTGATTATCCATGTAAGTATAAATTCGTCTTCTTTCAAAGCCAAATAATTGATGTTGCTTGTAATTAGGCTTGTTAATTTATGTATATTTCAATCGCTGTAATTAGTCACTAAGTTTTCTTCGTCCAACTATAAAGTGGTGAAGACTTAAAAACTGAAAAAAAAAAATATATAAACGTACGTATAACAATTCGCGATAGTATAATAAGAAATTTATAATTTATATAAATCATAAAAATTCATTCATTGAGCATCAATTAATAAACGTCAACTGCATTATTTTATTTATTTTTCTTATCGTTTCTCAAATTTTAATCTCGTGGATTTAATATCTCGGATAGCCACCGTATTTAGTGGGCCGCATACCTCGTCTGCCTCGTGAGCTACGTCCACGTGTACCTTCATTATTTACTCCACGAATATTCGGATGACCTCGAGCTGGTGAATGACCTGTAGACAAAATTTTACATTGTATATTTCATGAATAAACCTATAATTTCATTCTATTCAAATGTTAATTTTCAAAATGTCATTCAAAATTTCACCGCATGTACCTTGACTATCCCAAATGATAGGAGTTGGTCGAGCACCACGACCAGAAGCACGAAATTGTGTTCTTGATGATCGTCTTGGTGCCGCACCACGTGCATTAGTTACTGCAGAGCCAGTGGCTGTAGTACCTGATGCTGCACTCGCTGCTGCTGTTCTCTGACGTGTATTAATTGATGGAGTTGCTTCAGCTTCACGTCCCTCCTCCTCGCCGTCTTCCTCATCAGCACCTACCTCCACTGAATCATCATCGACACTGCCAGTGGCTGACGCCGCGACTTCAGCGGTTTGTTGATCGCTCTCAGAACTCACACCATCATTTGTCGTTGCTGTACTGGATCCCGGAACAGCTTCCATTTGTTCACTTTCCTGATCGACAGTAATATGAATACTAGGAACAAGAGTCACCTCGACATTATCATCGTTCGCTGTTGAACCTGTTGCAACTGTGCCAGATACTGGAGCTTCTTGTTCCTCTGATGGTCCACCACTTGTTGACGGTGGTAAATCTCCAGCGGGCGATACTTGAAGGGGCGTTGTTGGTACACTACGTCCAGTGCCGCCTTCTTCCAATTGTGTCAAGTCCATTCGTGTATCGTCCATTCCTTCTTGTACAACTTGGGCAACGCCCGAGCCTGATGTTCCGAAAATCGTTCGAACTGTTGGAACTGTTGCGGTTGTTAATGACGGTGTTGATGATGGCGCCGAGTCATTGAAGATAAATCGACCCTGGGGAACTTGTGGTGAACTAACAGTGTCACTGAATCCATCACCACGACGTGGTACAAATAAAGTTGGAGTACTGGGAACAATACTGTCATCGCCACCGTCTTCATAGCCCTGTTGTGGCAGTAAAAAGTGCTGCTGTTGTCGTGGCATTGGTGCTATTCCACGTGAGGAGCGAGTAACAAATGCTGGTGGTTCACCAGTTGGTCCTGCACTACTGATAGCCTCTGATTGCTGTTGCGGTGGTTGACTAGTAGGAATTGTTGGCTGTGCTTGTCGTGGTACTTCAGCATTACGTGAATCTTCCTCCATAATTATTTCTACTTCGTTATTATCAACTTCAGCCTCAACCTCAACTCCATATGGCATTTCCTCCTCTTCCTCCTCTTCATCCTCGTCTTCCTCTTCTTCCATTTCTTCATACGGATCATTATCAAATTCTTCCTCCTCTTGCGCTTGATGGTGTCCACCACCCTCACCTTCGTCGCAGTCCACCACGACAATACATCCCTCTTCGCCTTCTTCATCTTGATCGCGTTGACTCGACGTCGGCACTTGATATTCAACGTCTGATCCACTTGTCGCGGCAGTAGAGGCCACATCTTGAGTTCGAAGTCTTTTTGGTTTTGGACTTGGCATCTGTTCAGTTCGACTGTGCTCCGTTCCTTCAACTACACCTGAGCCCGAGGCTGACGATTCAAGACCGCGCGGACGTTTATGGCCCGAGGATGCTTGCGACGTACTAACTGACTGTGTTGAGCTGCTTGCTATTGTTTGCTGTTGATCGCTGACAGTAGCCGGTTGTGGCTGTTGTTGCTGCTGTTCAACGCGTGGACTCACTAATGCAACAGTTTGTGGCTGCTGCTGTTGCTGCTGTTGTTGATCTTGTGACTGTTGTTGTTGCGATTGCGATTGAGCTTGTTGAACCTGAGATGGCTGTTGCTGTTGTACTTGCTGTTGGCTCTGTTGTTGGCCACTAATATTCTCGACATTTTCCGGTTCTTCGCGCTGAGTTGATTCCGCTGATTCACTTAATTGCGGCTGCACGGCCAATTGTCGCAAATTTGAGGGACCTGTTTGAGTTACGGAACTACTAGTGCTTGCTGGTTGATAATCCGTATGACTACTTGTTGGTGAACTTGTCTCAGTGGTATGAACGACTTGTTGCTGTTGTTGGGGAGCAACAAGTACGGGATTATTGGCAGTTGTAGGTAAAACTGCAGCAGTGCGTGATTGAACAACAACACTCATGGGTCGAATACTGGCTAATGGTGTTTCAGCACGTGCCGACATTGGTTTAATGTTTGCTGTTGGTGGTTCAGTTGGATTTACGCCACTCACATTCGCTGCCATTTGTCGTTGCAATTGATTTACTCTTTGAAGTAATGTCTCTTTTTCAGCTACCATTTCATTTTTTTCATGCTCCAATCGTGAAATTCTTCCTTCCAATTGTGATTTCATGGCTGCTAATCTTGCATCGTGCTCATTTGGATCTGTATCACTGCTGCCCGATTCCATTTTCATTTTTAAATCTGATAATTCTCGTTCACATTTATTTTTTGATTCAGAAAGTGTCATAATCTTTGTTCGAGCTCCTTTCAACAATTGTTTAGTGCGCTCTTCTCGTTCCGTGCATGTTTGATGCATTCTTTCAATTTCCGTTCGTAGAGTGAACGCTTCATTTTGAACAACTGTAATCTGTTGCGTTAATTGTTCCACTTTTGCAGTTAATTCTTGATTAGATTGACGAAGTTCTTGGCGTCCCTCTTCGCGCAATTGATCCTCACGTTCTGATGGAACTTGATTTTCTTCTGCACTAGCAGCAACTGCCTGATTTTCTTCTGCTTTCGCCTTCTCCTCTTCCATTGTTTTAGCAAGCTCTTCATATTGCGTTTTATATTTCTTGGCAATTTTACGAATTTGTATTTCTTTATTTTTCACGTCATTTAATGAAGCTTCTTTCTCCCCAAGTTCTTTCTTCAAATTCGCCAACTCTTTAGCCTTTGACAATGCTTCGGCCAATGAATCATTCATATCTTGAGTGAGTTTGCGAAGTTCCTCAGAAGTTTTAGTTGCCTGTTCACTCTGAGACTGTAATTGCCGTTGCAATTGTGTCGTTTGTTCTTCTAATCGTGTTTTATCTGCCTTCAATACATTCATTTCTTCCATACGTTTTGCGAATGTTTCTCGTTCAGATGTTAATAATTTACTGAGATTTTCACGCTCAGTTTGAAGTCTTCTCCAGTCTTCTGGACTTGCTTTATTCGCGCGTTCTACCAGAGCATTTGCTCGTTGTCGCCAACGTGTTGCTTCACCCTTCAATCCTGTATTTTCTTGATTCAAACCTTCATTCTTTGCCAATAAATCTCGTGCTTTTTCACGAAGTGGCACAACTTCTTCAGATAACGTTGAAACTTTTGTTGTAAGTTCAGTTACCTTTGCTAAAAGAGAATCTCTTTCTTCACGAAGAATTCTATTTGAATCAGTAATAGCATTAAGTGTTCCAACTTTTCTCAATAATTCTGTATGTTTAGATGTAGTTACAACATTAATTTCTGATTCCTCTCTGTGCGTATTAAGTAATGCTTCACTTTCCTTCAAACGTTTTTCAGCTACTTCAGCTTGAGATTTCAATCGTAAATTTTCCGCACGCAAAACATCTAATTTTGTCACGGCAAGATCTTTTTCACGTCGGAGATATTTCATAACGCGTAATAATTGCTCAGCTGATTTTGAATCTTCATCAACGCCAGTGAAGCTACGATTCATCGAATCAACACTTGTATCCATTGACTCTTGTCCACCCATTGACGAGCGATTACTCTGCATAATTGCTGTACGATCACTCAATTCTTGAACTTGATTATGAAGTAATGAATTTTGTGCGTCAAGATCCTCCAATCGTTTTTGCATTTCATCCATATCATGTTGTAATTGTTTTTCACGATCTTGCCAAACTTTTCGTTCACTCTCAAGAATTTCAACTGCAGTATTTTTCATTTCTGTTAATTCATCAACCTTCCCTGAAATTTTTTCAGTATCAAGACGTAATTTAGCCAATACTTGTAAATCAGCCGAGTGTAAAACCATTTCACGAGCATATTTTTCTTCAGCTTCTTTAGCCACTTGTGATGCAACCTGTAAATCAGATTTCATTAATTCAAGTTCACCTTTTACTTCATCAAGTTCTTCGAGTTTTGCTTCAGCCGCTGCAAGTTTATCTTTCAACTCCGAGTCAGTTAATTGTTGTCCACTCTGTGATTGTGCCAATTCACTCTCCAATGTTTTAATCCTCTTCTCCAATTTAGCTTCTGTATTACGCCATCTTTCTGAAGTTGCCTCCAGCTCACGTTTTTGTTTTTCATACTGAACAGTCAACTCCTTCAATTGTGTCTCAGTACTATCAGCAATATCGCTATACTGTTGATTTTGCTGTCGTGCTGTTTTCAATTGTTCTGTCAATGATCTAATTTCAGAATTAGCACCAGCTAGTTGTAATTCTAATTCTTGCAAACGTTTAGCCAAATTTTCATCACCCGTGATGGGTTTTGTACATGATTGCGCAAGGGTTTCTCGCAATTTAGCTTCTAATTCATCACAACGTCTTTCAGCTGCAGTTTGAACAGCATGGCACGCCTCTAATTCAACACGTTGACGTTCACTTTGAGCCTGTTCTTCAGCAAGACGCTCTTGTGCATTAGACAACTGTCGTTCTAAATGCGAGGTTAATTCTCTAAAGCGATCTTGTTCTTCTTGAAGTCGTCGACGCAATGCAGCACACTCTCGTGTTGCATCGTCCAATCTCATTTCAGCTCTTAATTGCCCTTCAGCTTGAGCCCGTTCCAAGCTTGCTTTAATAGACTCAACATCGGCTTTCAATAATGCATTTGTTTGTCTTTCACGATGCAACATTTCGCGTTCCTTCAACAATCTTCCTTCAGAGTCACGCAGCAATTGTCGCTCTTGTCGTAAATTTTCTAATTGAACTTCAGCACGTGATAAACGCGTTTGCGATGACAATGCCTCGTCTTTCAATAACATAATACTTTGTTCGTGTTTGCCAATTGTTGTACTGTAATTGTTACAACGATCCTCGAGAACTTTAATTTGTGACTTGTACGTAGTGACATTTGTTTGTAAAAGATTGAAACGCTCTTGAGCGGAATCTAATTGTGCTTTCAAACGACAACAACGTGATGAATTTGTTTCGGCTTCTTTTCGTAATCTCTCAATTTCTTCACCGAGCATACGCTCATGTGCTGCTTTTTCTTTCTTATAAATTGCATATTCATCGGAAACTTGTTTGAGTTTTAATTCACTATCCAAAAGTTTATTCTCCAATATCTTAATCTTGTTTTTATTTTCTTCGGTGGATTTATTGAGATTAATTGATTTATTCTCGCTGTTTGTTGTTGTATCATTATCGTCTTGTTCCATATTCACTGACGATTCATCCTTGGCATCTTTGGCAGTTTGATTTAAAGTTTGTTGATACATATTTTTATAAGTATCCCTTTGTCTTATTAAACCTTCAACCATTTTTGCTTGACGTTCTTGCGATGCTTGCATTTCATTTAATTGTTCCATGTATCTCTCAAGTTTCTCTTTCATTTCACCAGAATTAATTTCGTCTGTTGTACGCTCAAGTTCCTCTTGTCTCGATGATAAAGCTCGCACGATAGCCAATAATTTTTGGTTATTCTCCTGTAATTCTTCAATGTCTTTAAATGTCACCAATTTTTTACTTATCAATTGTGATGACGCTAATTCACTCTCAATTGTTGTATCATTACCACTGAGAATTGAAGTACCAGTGCGACTTTCTTCTACTTCCTTCAATAAGAAACAGACTTGCCGGGCCAAATCTGCAAGTTCTGTTTTCAATCGTTGATTTTCACGCGTATGATGTTTAGCAATGCGATTTGCCTCATCGTGACTCTCTTGCAATTGATTATTTTGCGCCAATAATTCATCAAGTTGATTTGTGAGCGTAGCAACATTAGCAACCGCTGCATTATATTCTTCGCGTTGTCGTTGTAAAGCCGGTGCTCTTTCTTCTAATTCTCGTAATATCACCTCCATTTGTGCCTTTAATCGTTCATTCTCCTCACGTTCAACAGTTAATTCATTAACAGTATCTACTAATTGTGTATAAATTTGCGTGAGACTTAAACCTTTTTTCAAAATTCGACTGGTAATTGCGGCTGTTGGCGCCAACTGTTCAACTGCTTGATCCAATCGTTCTTGTTTCACACTCTTGAGTAATTCATTAGCTTGCTCTAATTCCTTCGTGAGCTCCTCAATTTTCTCACTCTTTTCACTCATAATTTCTTCATGTTGTAATTTAAATTGTTCATAATCAGTCTCTAAAACGCCATATTGTTCAGTTGTCTGTTCTAATAAACCTTGAAGTTCCTTTACAGCATTAGCATACTCTTCAGCCTTTGCGTTTGCCTCATTAGCCATACCATTATAAAGATCTGCCAATCGTTTTTGACTGCCAATTTCTTCACGATATGAGGAATGCATAGACAGCTCGTGTGTTCGTTGTTCTTCAACCTTTTGTGCAAGCTCATCACAACGACGCTGAAGTGTTGCATTATTTTCACGCAATTGTTTCAACGCTTCATTTGATATTTTTAATTCCTCTTCGCATTGTGCTAAACGAGTGTCAGTGAACAAAGCACGAGATGATGATTCAGCACGAACTGCTTGTAATTCAGTGGTTCTTTTAGATAATTCAACTTCTAGAGCATTCATTTGATGAGAAATAAGAGTTTTTTCTTGCTCTAAACGTTTTTCTTTGAAATCTAAATTCATTTCACGACTGCGTATCTCCTCGGCATCAGCAATAGCCTGACATTTTGCTGTTACTGCAGCTTGCAATTGTGTCATCAAGGAGGAAACTTCTGTGTGTAGTCGTTCCACCTCATGATCACGACGTTCTGCTTGCAATTGTAATGTGTCTCGTTCATCCACTGCGGCATCACGTTGACGACGATATTCAACATTCTCCTTTTGAAGTCGCTTTACAGATTCTTGTAGCTTATAAATTTCACTTTTTGCTTCATCAAGTTTAGCTTGTAATTCAACAACGTGGCTCTCGGCTAATTCTAATTTTCCTTTACGTTCCTCCAAATCTAATTCATTTTCCTTACAGTCTTTTTGTAATTTTTCAAGTTTACGCTCTGAAATTAAATATAAAAAAAATTAGTAATTTAATTTATATAAAAAAATTATAAGTATAAAAATAATTGTACGAATAAATATAATTAAATATTTTTTCAATATAGATGTGATATGTTAAGGTTAGGTTTCATACGAATTTCATCGTATAATTACCAAGTGCCTGTCTACTATGTTGAAACACAGCTTTAGCAGTTATAAATTCTTCAAAATTATCTTTAAAATGGACTCGAAGCTTGTTTGCAATTCCTTCAGGAATTTCTGTCAACTCTTCGGCTGTTAAAACCTTACTCAAAACGTCCTGTTCGCTATCTTCAGTTTGCTCCATGTTTTATCTATTTTTTTGACGCTTATAAATACCTCCGATATTTAGCGTCGTATTTTTAATTAATATAGATAATTAATACTAATTATGGAACACCGGTATTTCGTAATTTTGATGATTATATCAAAAAGAAAATGGAACCCACAATACTGCCGACTAACCAACGCGTGTACACAAACTACAGAATTCCAATGGATTCCTTATTGCATCTAAACAGTGTTGTGCTTGAGGGCAAATGTTGGCGCATGCGCACTAGAAATCAAATAGGGACTGTATATCTATATCATAGTATAATATAAGTATAAAAGCACTATAAGATTTCTAATGCGCATGCGCCAACATTTACCT
>JAQQBR010001833.1:6386557-6448116 GCA_030347285.1 Microctonus hyperodae
AAAATATATACGTTCACAAACGCATCGATATTATTACACAATTCCCGCCTAAAATCCGAACAAAATGGCGCAAATTTTTAGAATCCACCTTTAGATATTATCGAGAATATATGCTTTGAGCTTGACTGTCGTCCATTGAGTATGCCGATAAATATATATATATTTATATATATGCACTTTGTCAAATAAATATTAATAACCACATAACCTATACGTAACGAGATACATTGTTCAAATTCGGCGAAATGTAAATAATAAATTTGCAAAGAAACTATGTACTCAATATTTTATACAATAATTTTATAATTACAATAATAAAATTGTTCGTATATATATATATACACATAAATTTATATGAAAAGAAAGATATAAATATATACATATGTATATATATATCTATATTTTATTTTTTAACCAAGATGGATAATATTGAGCTTTTATTCTTCGACACCTTTTCTCATGATATATCAGAGGTTTGTAATTATTTTTTTTTCTTCAAGTGTTATGGTATATAAAAAATTACTAAATAATTTATTAATAATTTATAGGAGCTCAATTTGGATCTTGTACAATTTCCCAAACCTGTGTATATAAGTGAAGTGAGAATAATACCCCTTGGAGCTAGAGTACAAGCTGATTTTCCTGGAGGTGTTCGATTGGGGTAAATTAATAAAATATTTTTTTTATCGTTTAACATATCAATATTATCAATGTATTTATTTGAATTTTTTTTCTCAACATCAGAGCTACCAATCCATCGCAATTCGAGATAGAATTTTTCGTGAATGATCTCAGTAAACCCGGTGCATCAACTTTTGAATCACTTGGTGGTTTAGAGTACAAACAAAATGTTCACATTCAACTTGAATGTGAAAGAAAGCAAATACCAACTGATGGATTAGTATTGAGGGGCTGGTATACCACAATTACTTTGGCTGTTTATGGGAGTCTGACAAAATCTCTGACAACACCACCAGAATCCTCCACGCCAGCACCAATAACAACAGTGCCAGTTGTGGCCACAGAAGTTCCAACGCCTGTTCCAAGCACAACGCCAAATGCCGAGCCACCACAGCCTGAATGGTCGTATGACAATAATCAAACACAGAATCATCCGACACCACAGCCAGAAACATGTTCAGTACCGACACCATCGCCAACAATTCAACCTGTACCAACTGTCGAGGTGACACCAAAACCGCCTGCAGAACCAGAATTGTCGCCAAAACCTGAAACTCCTCAATGGACAGAAGAAGTACCAGAGGTTCAATCAAAACCACCACCAAAACGACCTTCGTCGCCACCGTCAGAGTCTCTAGTCTCTCTAAGTCCCGAATCAATTTCAGCAGAGGAAGAAGAAGGCGAACGAGAGCCAGAAGAAACGCCAACTGAAGCCGTTGAACCTTTCGAACCTATTCTCTCTGATGAAGAATTAATGACTGATGATTTGCCACCATCATCAATTGATTATCCCAGTGATATTTTACCTGACGATCTTTATATTATTGAACCCCCTGACATGCTTGACATCCAAAATCTCTCGTCAATCATAGAAAAATATAATAATAAACAGGAAAATTCTGAAAAGGCACGTGAATTATTACGATCGCTCGCAAAGTCAGTGATAAATTTTAATAATGTAACTGGACAGGAGAAAGAAGTTTTTGTGCATAATTGTGAAATTCTTTGTGGTCTTTTGGGATCATCGTTTCGTGTTGAAAATGATGATATTCATGACATAGCCGAAATTGTAAATGCTGGCCTGGATATGGAGTTAGCACGAGCGCAGCCACAACCAGCATATAAAGTTCGACACGTAAAAGTTGGAGTACGATTGGCCGAAGCTACGTGCAGTTTGCATGAAGGCCCTGTAGTGTTATTAAAAGTTGACGCACCAAAAAAATTACTAACACTATGCATGCGTGAAAATGTCGCTTTACCTGTTAAACTTGCAGCGCTTCGTGCATTGGATGCTGCTCTCGTTAGTCCAAAAATAGTTGAAGAATTTTTGAATAGCGAGAATAATTTATATGAACTCACACTGATGATGTTAGATGAAGCAAAACTTGCACGATTGAAATATGCATTAGCATCATTGTTAAGAAAAATTCACGTTTATGAACTGCTTGCTGAGACACGTGAATTAGGACTAAATGAAATAGCTCTGATGGAGTTAACTCAAGCGTATGTATGTGCGCCAACTTTAATGGCACAACCGAAAAGACAATTACCTGCGAGTATACAAATGGAATTCGAAAGAGAATCCGGTAGAAATCCTCAAAAACATTTAATATCTTATTTTGAACATCATCGTTTAGTTCGGTGGATTCTCTTCATTCTTGTTTCACCAGATTCAACAGAAAATCTTATTGGAGCAGCACGGCAATTTTTAAAACGATTAGCAGATACCGGAGAAGGTTTATTATACCTTTTAAAAGAATCCGATGTTACTAAACTTTTATTAAAAGCCATGAGATACGATCAAAAAGGTGTCGGTAATAAAATCGCTTGGAAGCTTCAAGTTGTTCAATGTTTAATGCAATTGAAGCATCAAAATTCCCCAGAAATGGATTGGATAACAATGAAAAAACTCCATTCATTCTTAATATATCCTGAAGGCATGCGAGCAATTATTACAACGTTACCAATGAATTCTTTTATTGATATATTAATACCATTGCTGTCAAATCGTGATTTATCTGAATTTTCGGCTGAAATAATAGCGATGGTAATTCGCTATTCAGATCGAGTAGAAATTCTTCAACATCGGGCTACAATTCTTCTTGAAAAGGCGCGAACTCACAGCGCATTGAGAGACATTGCATCGTATCTTAAAATTGCAACATTACCTGCCAGTTGGAATTACAACGAAGTGTCGTCGTTAGTAACAACAATAAGAAAAAATGCCGAGAAAGCTTCGTCATTACCAGGTGAACTTATTACCGCCTGTCGTATTTTACATTATCTTATTTTTCCATTGGACAATGACATTGATCCGATGGAGCCTTATATTGAATTAAAACACAGGAATGCTTTGACTCAATTATTTGCCGCTGATGGATTAACAGCAGTCGTATCAGTTATGTCAAGTTTAACGACATTTTACGAACAACCGTTTGTACATCGTGCATCATTCACTGGACGCCGAGGATTGGCCTTAATAGGTCTATTACTACCGTGCGTTAAATTAACTCGTGCTCTTTTAGAACGTTTAGTCAAGTGTATGGCAACAGAATTCAAAGATTTAACACCAGTTGTTCCACTTTTGGGAGTTTATGCATTGATTGATGCCATTCCAGGTTTCAGTCAATTAACTCGTTTACTCGCTGATGAAATCACAGAAACTCTGTTGCTTTTTACCCAAGCTGTTGACTCTGATGGCGCGGGAAATGTTGCGAAATCTCTTTGGACACAAATGCTTGGCGAAGTTTTAAAGATGATTTCTGCCAGCCCTTGTAATTTTATTCCTGGATTGAAACTGTTCTCTAGTTTACTGCCACCGATTTTATATTTGGATGAGAATGTCGAGAGCGAAGATACCACACGCGCATTAGGATTGAGAAAATTATGGTCAGCACATTTACAAGCACAGGCAGGCAATCTCACTGAAACTCTGAGACTTTTGTGTGCGAGCTGGAATGAAAATCTTTTAAATTTATTGTCGACTGTGTGTAAACAATTGAGTGATCTTGCTGCTCCTACTGCATTACTCGTGGGAAGATGTCTTCTTGATAGAATTCTTGCAGCTGCGCCATTGGAGAATAATGGACCGACATTGGCACTTCTCAGCGATTTGACACTTCATGCACCAGTAAAAGCTACGTTGCTTACTCTCCTGAGTCCTAATGCCCGAGCACAAGTGAAATCTGATCAAAAATATTTACCAGTTGTGGATATGATGTGTTCAGCTTTGAAAAGTACAAGTGATATAAATGTTCAAGTAGAAATATTAGACATATTTCATACACTTTGTGATCAAACATTGAGTATTGTTCAAGAAGAAAGCAATGAACCATCGGATATCCGATTAACACATTCAGTTCCGAGCAAAGAGCCTCTTCTTTCAATCATCACAGCTCTTATCGATGTCCTCGCTAATGCCACAAAATATCCAATAAATATTCTTGAAAGTGCACTCCGTATTTTATTATCACTCACTGAGCACAACTATGGTCTGTATCATGTGAAAAGCTGCCTGGAAAATAATTTAGGTGCGCTAAAACAATTTCTTGAGCACTTGGTTCAATTAATAGAAAAAGACGAAGAAAATATAGATAAATTCAACACAATCACAGCATTTACAGTATCATTTTTAGAAAGTTTAGTAACGTGTACAAAGTCAGAAAAACGATCGCTTTATTTACGTTTATCTCAATTGGCCACTCTTATCATGTGGGATAAAAATGAATCTCATTTGCTCGAGAAAATTCGTGGCACTGAGGATCTTGTAAATGATTTAAAAGCAACGATAGAAGGAAAAGAGGAAAAAGAACCTATTCCGGAAATGTTAGAACCTCTTTTGCCAACTCCTGATGCTTTATTGAATCAATTTTCACAGCGATCGATGAAACGATTGCAATATTCACCATCGAGATCACGTAAACATCCATTTAAAGGAACTGGAGTTACAATTGACAGCAATACTGTTGATTTAATGGCTCTAGCCAGTGAATTATTACCCGCAGACTTTAATTTACTAACTCAAACGCAATTATTGTGCTCTAAAACACCAACTGACGATATAATGGAGCCATTACAATCAAAAGTACAACAGGGTGTAGTAAGTGTTAATGATACAAGAAATATTCAACGAACGCCAAATGTTCCTACGGCAAAAACGAAGCAACCATTCATTACACCAATGAGAGGCAGAGCACAATTTGTTAATTCACGTGGTGGCTTAGTACCTGGTGGTGTTGGTCGTGGCGCCGATCCATTCAGATCACGACCGCCCAACACATCTCGGCCACCATCTCTTCACGTTGATGATTTTGTGGCACTTGAAACTTGCGGTGCACAGCCAACTGGTCCCACTGGCTATAATAAATTAAGTGTCAGAGGAGTATGTCCACCGAGAGGAGTTATCAGTGGACCCAGGTGTCGACCTTGGATAGGTGAACCGCGTCCACCATATTTACGATAATTAATTAAGTGTTGCATCGATAATTCTATTAAAAAATTTTATTACAATGCATTATTATGTACATATCTGCGAAATAATTCTTTTTTTTTTTTACTAGTTTTTTTTATTAGTATTCATTATTTTTTCACGTTCAAATTCTTTTTGCCAACTGTTATATCGTAGATTGAATTTTGAAAATAATTCTTTATAACGTGAACTATTTGAATATTTTGATTTCACCTGAAAAATTAATTTGTTTAATATTAATATTATAGACCGAATGTTTTGATACATACTAAATGTTTAATACATAATAAATATGGTTTATACTGACTTTTTTTAATATAATATTTGATATTTTAGTTTGGAATTGATCCAAAACTTTATACGTCACTTCAGTCGGTTTCACACGATTGTCATACATCCTCTGCATGATATCAAGGACAAAGACAAAATGATTTTTCGAACAGGCATTGCCAATGAGTGTTGTTGCAACAATTGTATTAAGCGGATGACCAGTAGCCTCCATGCCTTCAATCAGTGCAATAGCTTCTTCATAAGTTCTACATCCTATTGCAAGCACACCCCATGTTATGATATTAGGTATCAAACCCTCCCTTTGAATTTCGTCCAAAACTTTCTATATTAATAATAACAACAAAAATTTCAATGAATTCATACGCAACAAATTAATATACAAAAATAAATTATAAATACTAAAAATATACTTACTTTAGCATTCTTGTCATCATGACGAAGGCATCTTTTTTTAATCAACATATTGAAAAAATCAATATTCAATGGTATTTTTTCTCTACGTGCAATGTCAATAATATCATTCTCAATACTCAAAGAATCTGGTACTATTCCCAATAGTAATGTCAAAGTTTTAATATCAGGTGTAACATTATTTTTATACATTCGTGAGAGAAATCCAGTATATCCTCCAAAGAGAATCAATCGATTTTTCTTCTGAATATCATCTAAAATTACTTCTGATACTGGCGATGGTTTTGCAATAGCTGTTTCATTTTCATTTGCTTTTACCACAATTGCTGGTGATGAGGATTTATATTTTGTTAAATTATTATCCGTTGTTGCTGGGGCAGGCAAAGCAAGTACTGCATCTAACGTAAAATTCGTAATAATTGGTGGTATAGCTAATAGATCTGAAGTTGTACCATCTATCAATTGTATTTGAGCATATGGAGTATTTTTTATGAACGAATCAGTCAATTTCAAATTTCCTAATTGTGTTTCACGAATTGCACGCAATAATAAGTTATACGTTAATATTGATGGTTTTATTCTTCTTTGGTGCATCATGTGCCATACTATTAATGCATATTTCAAACCACTTGATTTATCTGATATCGATGCATACAATAAAGAATTAAATGTTTTTTCATCAGTTGCCATTCGTTTGTCTACCATTTCATCAACTAATTGAAATGCCTCAAGAAGATAATTATGTTTACCATATGCTTTTATCATAACATTATAATGTGTTTCATTCAGTGGAATATTTTTTTGTAGTAATTCTTGTCGGACATTATTCAATATTTCTATAGCCATTTCTTTATCAGATGAATTAGCACAAGCATTAAATATACTCGTATATGTTGCTGCATTTTGTTTTAAAGCTCGTTTTTTCATGTCATTATAAAGTTTATAACATTTTTTTAAATTGCCTTGTACTGCATATCCTCTAAGTAATAAAGTATACATATAAGTCGTTGGTTTGTCTCGATTTTTTTTCACAAGTTCCAACACTTGTATCGCTGAATTTAAATCACCTTTGGCGATATGATCGCTAATAATTTTTGCATATTGACCAGAACTTGGCTTCAATCGTCGTGGTATTCTCGATTCTTCTCTTGCAAAGTCTTCTGCCTTTTTTTCATCATCATCCAGTTCCACTTTTTCATATTCATTTCCACTGATGTCACCAAAAACATCAGGATCCACTGGTTTAAATGATTGCTCAGTGGAAAATGAAGCAGTAATATTTTGTTTCCATTTGTTATTTAATATTTCTCGAAGTAATATATTTGATTCAGAATTATTTAATGTAAGATAAGATAAATTTCTACACAATTGTGTATTGTTGAGTAATTTCTGAATGCCATTGCAATTTATTAAACCGGATTTGATAACTCCACATCTTACTGAAAACATTATGAAACTGATTATTTTTACTCATCTGTAAATATAGAATATTTTCTACTAAATCCAATGAAAGAATTTCTAAAATGTTTATCTTCTTAAAATAATTTTTTTCATTAAATTAATAAAAATACTAAACAACACCAAATTATTATTTCTTATTATGCAGTGACTAACACGTGCATTGCGGTGGCGCTAGTGTCGTTTCATCACTTCAGGTCTGTATTATCAATTTGAATTATTATTAATTATTTACAATAAACATTATCGCGTTGATTACTATTTTTAATCTAGTGTTATTATATTATATTTATATGGTTGGTTATTAATTTATAATATATATTATGATAATATTAATATATGTTTAAAATAATTTTGAATATAAAATCTGATTAGGAATACTGGTATTTTTCAAATGCGCGCCATTTTTAAATATTAGAAAAGCGGTTGGTGGAGCCACTAGAAACATAAAAAAAAATTGCGTTACAATTTACATCATAACCGTGGTCACCCGGTTGCGATAAAAATGGTTATGTTTCGGTTTTTTATTTTGTAATTATATTCAATAAATTTATATTTCGAGTGATTTTGATGATAAGAAAATACAATGGTCCAAGAAAGGCCATGTAGAACTTGTACAGACTTTAAAACATGGGCAAAAATTCAGAAAAAAACTTTCGACACCGAAAAGGTAATTAGAATAATGATTAAAGTAATAAATAAAATACTGGAATAATAAATACATATAAATAATAATGTAATTTGATTTTTAGGAACAAAATTCACAAAAACAAGATGACTATGGTGGAAAACCCTCAGCATCTAGTGAAAGAAAAATTCTAAATTGTCCTTTAGATAAGGACGAATTGGGATCAGCAACATGGTCATTTCTTCATACAATGGCAGCATATTATCCTGAACAACCAACGAATCAAGAGAAAAATGAAATGAAGACATTTTTTTATATCTTCTCAAAGTTTTATCCTTGCGCCCCGTGCGCTGAAGATTTACGTGAACAATTGAAAATCTCACCGCCTATAACAAACTCTCAAAATGAATTGAGTCAATGGTTGTGTGCAATTCACAATGAGGTGAATAAAAAAATTGGAAAACCCGTGTTTGATTGTAAACTTGTGAATCAAAGATGGAAAGATGGTTGGTTGGATGGTTCCTGTGATTAAAAAATATATTTATCAAATATTTTCTTTCCTCTTTTTACATAATGATTTAAAGTACAGACATATTTTGTGAAAATGAAGTGTTATTGTAAATAAGTTTATATTTGACACGACAAAAAAAAATAGGAAATTATTTTCGACATTGAAACATAATTTGTAAATAACAAACAAAATCATTTGTCTTATGCACAATTGTCTAGTGCATTAGAATTAGTTGAATACATACATAACATAATTAGTCATACATATACTTTAAGTATATAATATTATAGAATACCTTCCGATAAAATTGTTGTTCAACAGCAATTAAATTTTTATATCTATATAAATTGTTCACGCTGGTCGTGCTAAACCGTTTCTAAATTGAACGGTAAATATTCCGGCAGTTGCAGCATTTCGTCGTGGCTCATAATTGTGATTTTGTCCAACAGTAATCGGCACAACTTGACATGTTCGTATATGAAATGGAAAACGTTTATTGTTTGTAGCCGGTCTTGTTACATACAAAAACATCGCATGTCCCACAAAAACTATCCATAAAGAGCATCCTTTTACCACACTTTGTCTCACCCATTTGTCTACTGCAAAAGTTATTGCCAAGACCTACAAAAAAAAATACACATATGTGCAAAATAGAAAAAAATTGAAAAATATAATTATTAATATATTGAGGATATTATTAAACATGAGATGAAGAGAAATACCGTCAATGGATGACAGAGAAACCATGCAGATCCTAATGATAATAAAGAGGCGTAAAATTGCAATTTAGATACTGTTCTCTTGCACGTTCTGAAGCAACAAGTACAAAAAACTCCCCATGCAACTAATTTCAATGCCATGAGACAAAAGCCAGGTGGTGATTCGTAAATATACAGCACTAATCCAGGATCAAATACTTCTGATTGATAAGACAAGAGTAACATTTGTAGTATGACAATTAGACTGATAAATCCGAAGATACGCCATATTTGAATAGCGGGAAGAACGCTTTTTGTTACAGTGTAACCAAGTGCCATTAATATTAATAAAAGTGTGTATAGAGTTTCGGAGCAATTTTCATAAATATTGCCGAAAAGAGCTGTTTTTGGTGCTTCAAAACCAGTATTTCCGAGCCATGCGAGACTATAGATCTCGCTGCATATTCCAATTAATTGAAAAGTCATTGAGAGCATGAAAATCTTGTAAGTGATGTGAAGAAGTCGTCGTAAACGAAGTTGACGAGCAACATAAATGCTAAAGCCTAGTAATATAATATAAATTGATCCTGCAGCGATTAACAATGGTAAAAGCCCTGGAATATGAAAAATTAAAGAAAATGTATATTTAATAAAAAATTTTATTGTCGATTTATTTAGATTTATTTCGATTTGGACTACTTGCAAAATTCATCAGCTGAAAAATGCTCTTTCCAAAAGCTACCAGGTGATGCATTGGTCAATGACATATCGTACGAAACATTAAGACCACTTTTTGATGAACAATCAGCAAGAACAATAAACCACCAACGTGGTCTTGATGATCTAAATTCACGATAACTGGTGCATCGTACTCTGGCCCCTGGTTCATTTATTATTACACAACCAGATATTGGTGCAATATTACTGCTTGCTGATAGAGGCACAATTTGTCCATGATCGATACTCAAAATGGATTGTTTTTCTTGGCAAGATTTATTTGATGGATAAACACTTGTCCACTGATTTGGTGCATCATAATAAAGCAACAAGTTTACATTTGAATTTGGATCACCACCAATTGTAAAATCATAACGAAATTTTCCTTTCTCAGTAAGAAAACAGAATCTAGCTAAAAATGCCCAATTCTGAGAAGAAGAAAATGAAAAATAAATTAACTCCACATAGATAAATATTACATCAATAAATTTAACTGCAATATAAAAGTGCAGTAATTTAAAGAGAATGCAAATGTGAAAATCAATATTATAAGCCTTGGAAAATAATTATATTCAATTTAATATATACATATTAAATTATTTATTTACTTGTGTAGTATAAAGATGCCCGCGAAGAATTTTTGTGTCAGTGTGAATAATCATAAAGAGAAGAATATAAAAAATTTGTTTTATATATCTCATAATAATTTTGCAATTAAATCTATGTTTCAATGAGGAAGATACAATTAAGTACAAGATGCTATTGTGATGATGTTAGACGAGCAGGTGGCGGCGAAGTACACTGTGTTTGCAACTGATTGGATGTCAGGTTGCGGCGCACTACCCCTGTTGGCGGTTTGCGGTATATAATGTACATAGGATAAAACCCCCTGATTATATTATTACCCTTTGTATCATGTGATATGCAAAATCGACCTAAACGAATCAATGTCATCTATACAATAATGTGTACATATTATTATTGCAATATTATTATTGCACATGAATATATTTAATCATCGCGAATATATTACAGAGTACAATTTGTATTCTATTTATTTTATATTTAATTTCATCTTTGTCATCAGATGAAATAATTGTCGGAAATCAATTGATAATTGAATGTATTTTTGAAATATTTGTCGTTCATTTGCCATCATTTAAATTCTGCTGTTGAATTTCCTCATTCCCACACACGTCAACAAAACATAACCTATGTTCATTATTTTTTAATAGTAGAAATCTACATTATCAACGACAGTTCACTTTTATATGCAAACACAGTGTGATAATTACTTTTCTAGTGTTTCAATTCGGCCAATCAGGTGCAATTTTAACAGGAAAATCACTAGGAAATTTACTATATAGGGTTATTGAACGTCGAAATAGCCGCGGCCACGTCTGCGAGACCGCCACGTTCATGTTGGTGTTGACCACACTTTGACCTGTAGTTGCCGGTAAACAGAATCAATTATTATTAATAATTGTCAATACAAAGTGAATATTAATATAAAAAAAGTCATGGTAGAAAATAAAAGTTGGCTGTATATTGCAGCTATTTTATTTATCAGTCAAATAGCTTGTTTAACTGCACTTGATAAGCTTGACCCAAATGTATCATTCAAGAATGTCGACAGGACAATTGATCTCCAGTCACAATTAACGAAGATATCAACAAAAGTAGTTGTAGAAAATGCTGGCAAGGTACCAGTAAAACATTTTGTATACGCTATTGAATCAGATAAAAAATCAAGTCTCAGTTTTATCACTGCACATACAAGAGATGCTAGTAGAACTGAATTGAAAATTACTGAAACAAAACTTGACGGTTATGCTGATAAATTTATTTATAAAATTGATCTTAAAGATCCATTACAATCTGGACGTACAACATCAGTTGAAATTGAAACAGTTTTTACACATGAATTACATCCATATCCCAAGGAAATTACTCAAAGAGAGAAACAATTAGTTAAATATACTGGTAATGTATACATATTTTCACCATACGTTGTTCAAAAGCAAACAACAAATGTAATTTTACCATCGAAAAATATTGAAAGCTTCACGAGAATAAAACCAGTAACTGCTAGTGAATCAACAATTGTTTATGGACCATTTGATAAACGTTCACCATTTGCATATGAAGAATACACAGTGCACTTTGAGAATAATAATAAATTCCTCACAGTTACAAGAATCGAGCGAGTTATTGAATTATCTCATTGGGGAAATATTGCTGTTGAGGAAACAATTGATCTTCTTCATACAGGTGCACTATTGAAGGGTTCATTTTCACGTTATGAATACACACGAGAGTCTAAATCTGGACAAGCCAGTATTCAAAGTTTCGACACAGTTTTGCCTGCTGCTGCCTCTGATATTTATTATCGTGATGACATTGGCAATATTTCAACTTCACATACAAGAGTAAAAAAAGATTCAGTTGAATTAAATCTTCGTCCGAGATTTCCGTTGTTTGGTGGATGGAAAACACATTATACTATTGGTTATAATGTTCCAAGTTATGAGTATCTATTCCACAATGGTAATGATTATATTTTGAAGATGCGATTGATCGATCATATTTTTGATGATATGGTCGTGGATGAATTAGTTGTACGTATTATTTTACCTGAAGGTTCAAAGAATTTTGAACTCAATCTTCCATATGCTGCTACACGATTCCCGGATTCTCTTCACTATTCGTATTTAGACACAACTGGACGTCCAGTGATATCCATAACAAAGAGAAATTTGGTTGAAAATCATATTCAAAATTTCAGCCTCAAATATTCATTCCCAAGATTTTACATGTTCCAAGAGCCAATTCTCGTTGCAGTTGCTCTTTATCTTCTCTTCTTGCTCGTAATTATTTATGTACGATTGGACTTTTCAATTGACAAAGATGAAGCTTCTGAAAGTAAACTTCGTATTGCAGGACAGTGTGAAAAAATTTTAGCCGCACAGAATAAACGTGTAACATCTTATATTAATTTAGATGATCAATTTGGATATCTAAAAGCCAGTAAAGATACAAATGCATTCCTGTCTGCTCTGAAGAATATTAATCAGGATTATAAAAATGCTTCAAATACAATTTCTGAATTAGCTCAAAAGCTTAAGGGTGAATCGAGCGATGTTTACGATCGCTTTCAGGATCTCCAAAAATACGATAAAATCCTGAAGGAATATTACAATCAACAACAAACATTATACGTAGATAAACTTGTCCCTGGAAAAATTGGACGTCAACAATTTGTTGAAGCCGAAGCAGCCATTACAAAAAAGAAAGAAGAATGCGTAGAAAAAATAAATACAATTCTCAAGTCATTACAGTAAAAAGGTTTTATTTTTTTTTTCCATCATGACCATTGTAATTCATCTCTAGGCATATGTTTAAACAACATCTTATACCAATTTAACAATTATCGCAACTGATATTTACAATAATATCATAATGAATAGACTGTAAAATTTTTACAGACTTGTAAAATTACAATTTAAATAACGATACACTATCGTTATTTGAATAATGTTTATAATAAAGCAGTTACATTACTTTCTACGTATGAATTGCCTTTTGTGTATTTATTTCTAATATTACATAAACCTTGCGTGTCCAATTTATTTCTCGCAAATCCATTTAAATTTATTTCAACTTCACAAAGTAGAAAAAAAATTATTTATACATTATTAATTTATATTAAGTATACTTATATCTATAAAATAATTTATGAATCTAAAATAAAACAGTTCCAGTACGTTTGCGCATTATGTACATATGTAATAAATAAGACAGACATGAATCCGCGGAATTCATGGTTGCCGCTTTACGGCATCCACGTTCTCCCACTGCTTACCAAACTAAAACCATTATCCATGTGTCAGAGGAGCTACCGGTCAAACAACGGACACCTGCTAACCCATTGTTTCACGGTGTATGCGACATCGGACCAATATTTCACGGTCAGATGCTCGCACCAAAGATGACAAATTTACGAAAATTCATCGGTAAGTATATAAGTTAAATGCAATTGCTTGTGTTTTATTTCGTGATTATTTTTTTGTAAGGTTATGTTGTCATTCATATTAAAAGTGTATATTGTTAATGTAATAATTATATGTTTATTTTATTTATTGGCTTTATATTGTGAATTCTTTTTAGATATTGGAGCAAACTTGCTTGATCCTATGTACCAGGGTATTTATCATGGATCACAAAAGCATCAGCCAGATCTTGATGGTGTGTTACAAAGAAGTTGGGAAAATAATTTATCTAGAATAATAATCACTGCTGGCAGCTTGGATGAAAGTAGAAAGGCATTAGAACTCGCCAGAACAGACGGTATAATTATTATTGATGTTATAAATGTTATTTAGTTGTTGATTAAATTAGAAGAAATGAAATGAATATGTAATTTTGAATTGATGTTTGATTATTTTATTTGTTTATTGAGTATAGCTAGATTATTTACAACTGTGGGATGTCATCCAACTCGATGTAATGAATTTGAAGATTCTGGAAATCCTGAAACATATTTACAATCCATGACCGATTTGGCGTCGCACAATCGTGATAAAATTGTGGCAATTGGTGAAATGGGTTTAGATTATGATCGACTGAATTTTTGTCCGAAAGATATTCAAAAAAAATATTTTGAAATGCAACTGTCTTTGTGTTCGAAATTAAAATTACCAATGTTTTTACATTGTCGAAATGCTTATGAAGATTTTGTTAATATTCTGAGGAAGCACAAAGATAAATTAACGGATGGCGTTGTTCATTCATTTGACGGAAATCCTGAAGAAGCTAATAGTATTTTGCAATTAGGATTATATATTGGCATCAATGGATGGTATTGGATTTATAATTAATATAATAATTTACGTGATGTGAATATTAAAATGATTTCTTGGTATTTTATTAATGTATTATTTGTTGATAGCTCGCTCAAAACAGAAGACAACCTCTTTGCAGTAACGACCATACCTTCTGATAAACTCATGATTGAAACTGATTGTCCATGGTGTGAGATACGGCCTACTCATGCATCAGCCAAAGACGTAATAACATCTTTTCCATCAGCAAAAAAAGAAAAATGGCAGGCAGATCAAATGGTGAAAGGACGAAATGAATCTTGTACAATAGTGTAAGTTTATATTAACCACATTTTAATATGGTAGTTTATAAATAATTGAGTTTTTTTTTTGCACAGTCAAATATTGGAGGTTCTGGCACGTATACGGGATGAAGAGGAGGAATATCTTTGCAACCAAATATATAAGAATTCCATGAAAGTGTTCTTTCCATATGAACTGTAACAAGTTTGAATTTTTGTAATTTTGATTATATTTATCAACGAATTCGGAATTGACACATTTTAAATACTCAATAATTGCGTGATTCATAATATGCCTTGTTTTCTTTTTCATGTTTTTTAATACATAACAAAGGCAAAAATTACTTAGCACCAAATGTGTATTCTGTCAAGCAAAAAACAAACATTCACTTTTTGCCGTAGACGTACTCAAATGAAGGATAAAATTAAAAAAAAAAAAAGAAAAATTATACATTATAGACACGCTTTGGACTTTTAAAAACGTGAATATTATAAGATTTCTCATTAAAGTAAAAACTAATATATTCTTGTTAACATCCTCATTATTCTTATGTAATCATCGCTATTATTATAATGATGAAAATTGTATTTATCAATATTATACTATTCTCTTATTGCTGCGATAACCATTCCACCTTCATTCATTATTTATTTATCTGTACATTACACCATTGAAATTTAAATTTACCATTTTACCTTTTACAAATCCAATCATTCTTCTTTCATAAACAAAGTTCTATTGGAAAATGTTATTTATTTTAATTCTTTACACTCGAATCATATTTTATCTAACTCCCAAACAAAATATACATCGATGAATATACAAAATACTATTGTTCGGAACCGACACCGAAATAATTATTCTACCTCTTCATCTCTCTCTCTCTCTTCTAGCACTCTGTCATTCGCGGCAAAATATCTCACTCGATCCATCACACTTTCATTATTGAACTGAATATGAGCGCATCAAAAATTATGAAAAAAGAAAATGGTTCAATATAATAAAACACTAGAAAGAAAGAAAAAAATAATAAATGTCGTAATTGATTAAATTACACGCTGTCTTCATTGCAATAATCGCATGATAAATCAGGAAGAAGGGAATGGTAATATTGTGGAAATTAAGTCATGATTTAATCCGCGTGACACTTATACAATTTTTTTTTAATCTTGAAATATCACAGGTAGAATGGCGGTCGCGATGAACTCTCAAACAGCCACTTGATACCAATTATTTAATTCAAATTAATGCTGAAATAATAGATTGATGACTTGATTGATTTTTTTTTTTATGTTTGTTTCATTTCTTTAGTCGACGGAAACTCCGTTATAGTATAATGACCCAGAGATATTATTTACTCATTCAACTTTCGATAATGTTTGCACTTTTTCGTATACCCAGTCGTAAGTTTGACTGGCAAATGCTTGTGTAGATTCAATTGCCTTTGTTGCGTATCCACGAATATTTTCTGGGCTCATATTTCCACTGAAAATAAAGAGAAAAAAAATAGCAAATAATAAAATATTCATAAGGTCTATATTAAGTTTCATACTGTAATAATTTAACAAATCGATTTATCAGTATAACTCACACAAACACACTCGTCTCTAACCATCGATTAAATATTTTTGATTGTGTGACAATATAATCAGCTGCCTGAGCTGAATATTTCCTCGTTATTTCCAATTGTTTTGCCGCTGCGCTTTGAATTGTGTCAATCCATCCAGGAAAATTAGATTCGATCTGCAAATAAAACAATTTATCATTAATTCTTATAATCAAATTTATGATTCTATCTCTTAATTAATATTTTTTCCTTCAAAAATCAACAACGGTACACTTACAGTTCCAATAATGATTGGTCGTTTCTCTTCTACATAAGCCGCAACATTATTGTACCATTTAAATACAAGATTTCTCCCAACAAGATAGAAATCACCAGCAAGTTTTCCATACTGCTGTCCAAGATTCGTAGCATACTTGTAATATTCAGGTGAACTAGCCTCCAAATATGCCAAGCCTTTATTGGAATAATGTTGTGTAGTTAACCAAACTTTTTGTCCATACGTGATTGTACCACTAGTTTTAAGGAGTCTTCCAGTACTTGAAGCTAAAATGATATATTAATAATGTTAATTAATATACATATTTATTTCTTATGTTTATCAACAAATATATTGAATACACCAACTTACCTTCAAATGAACCATGTTTTTTCCAATCAAACATAACGAGTGCACCAATAAGTAAGAGTAATATTATCGAGCCCTTTTTGTATGAAAAACCTTTACTTTTTTTCGGAGCAGCAGCCATTTTTTTGATTAAATCCTTCAACAATCATTTAAAATAAAAATATATAAATTAATACCGATGAATATAAAATAAAATTTAGGCAATTAATGTCGACGAATTAATTTGAATAAATTGTCAATGAATCGTCCATTATATGAGAAATATTTATCAAGAGAAAGCAGCGACTATTCAGTCATTTAGAAAACTGATGTTTTTGTTTTCTCACCTTTCTCTTTATATCGTATGAAATATCCTTCAATTTCGTTAGTAATGTCGTAATAAATGCAATTTATAAATACCGAAAATACTCAGATATGTATAAAAAAAAAAAGGAAATATATAATATCGTTCCCCTGTCAACTAGTACAATCAATGCGAGAGACTTAAACGTAAGCTGATGGTGTGGAATTGTGTGGATCGATATTTGTCCCTCCCTTTACTAAAAGCTAGATGCGAATGTCTAACCTAACCTATAATGTCAGTTGCGTGCGAAGCGACGACGAAACGTAGAGCCAAACATGAAAAACACAAATGCCGTGGTCCACACACATATTCACCAGTCATCCCTACTATTTTATTATGCCCCCTTGACTCCTTTTCCGTTTTATTATCATACCACGAAGCTATAAATATGCAACCACACATCCGATTTGATTTAAATCCATCAATACAATTACATGTACATATTGTTACAAATCATTACTCACTTTATAATGGAATATTAAAAAAGGAAAAATGACGAAAACCATTATTAAATCATTAATACTTGCAGTTAGCAAATATCTATTAAACAAATATTGAATAAAATAAATATTTATATATATAAAATTATTTTTATGTATTTTAGCAAATAATCACATGCAATTATGTGTAAAGGAATTAATTATTAATGTAATAGCTCAATTGTAATAGAGTAAATGTACGTACAACTTGAGTGAAATTCAACGTAATTCTTTCGAATATTTACTACGTCGAATGACAGAGAACCAGTGATGTATCTCGTAATGGGAAAGAAAAATGTACGAGCTGGTTGATTGGTCTACAGTGGATCTTTTCGAGATATAACGGAATTTATTGTTAACGGTCAAAGAGACATCAATACTGTTGTATTGTATTTATGGCATGCAAATAAGAAACTTTGAAATGACGATATGTTATTTCATGAAAGATATTTTTTTTTTGTTATCGATTGGTGGTATTTTTTCTCTTTAATTATGCATGAAATTTCTTGAATTGTATGTAAAGAAAGCTATTGTACTTAAATTAAAGCGGCAGATTTTGTATGTGAGACAATGTATTAGTGAACAAGTTAGCTAATTTCAAGCATGATGAAATTTTCCATTGTGATTGCAGATTTCATTGGCGTCAGATAAAATAAATTTTTGAAAGAACACATGGTGAAGATGAAGAAAAACATATAGATTTTACCTCAGATTTTTTTTGACAAGCAGCCATTAAAAGGTCTTCTTTATTTTTTCTTGTCCTTGTTTCGGTAGTTTTGAAAATTGATAGTGTCTCTTTGAGAACTTTGGTGTTTACTTCCCCACGAATTGTATCCAAATCATCAGCTATAAAATAAATTGAAATTGATGAAATAATTTTAAACAGCATCGTTATGAATAAATTTTAAATATTCATAATAAAGAGAGACAATACCAAGTTGTTTTATTAGTAAATCTGATTGATAAAGACGTTTTGAATGCGAATTTTTCCACGATACTAAACAACGAGCATCATGAACTATACAAGCTGAAAGTATTTTCAATGATTCCTCTTTGTATGGTGCAATTGTTTTTGGTGATATGTTATCAAACATCATTTCAAACAATGATTGAACGTTTATCTTATCGCTGCGAATTGCTATAAACTAAAAAAACAAAAGAGACAATTTAATAAAAAAAAAATAAATATCCATCACAAATTATATTTATCTATGTTGCAATTATTATTAATACTTACTCGTAATGTCTCCAAAGAATGATTAATTTCTTTTCCAAGTGAAGTAGGAATGTTTATTTTACCCGAACACAAATCATCAATAATATTTCGATACATATCAGTTGTTAAACTATTTACATTTTTATGCGCATCAAGTAGATCATTCAATATTTTTATAACATACTGTGCATAATTTCTTGATTCAAGCATTGGTGCCATTACTTCATGCCACAATTTCAGTCCTACATTCAAGTTCTTTTTTCCGCCTTGTGAAAGTACCCAAAGTAATGATAAACCAATTGGTTTTTTATTTTGATACGAATTACGAAGGCTAATGTGCTTTTCAATATTTGCACAAGTTATTTCTGGATACATTTGTGCCAAAAGTTGCAGAAATATTTTACAACCAATCTCTGATAAACCATTCGCCATATTCTTTGTCATAAGAAGCAGAGTTCCTTCATAAAAAAGTTGTACGTTTTGCATTCCTGCGGATTTAATAACTTTCTCAAAAGTTGTGCGAACAGCTTTTGTGATTAAACTCAATGGATAAGTATCTGGTTTATTGCTAAATACTGCATCGCTTTTTTCTGGAATAATGTTAGCATTAACATAAGCCACTAAATCCTTCAACCAAATAAGAGGAGCATCAGGAAAGCGTACTTTATTGGTTTCCAATAGCTCATTGACTTGATCAACGGTAATCTATAAATATATAATATATTGAATATAATATATAATATTTTTATTTATTAACTGGTTAAATTAAATATTTGATTAATTATATTAATACTTACAGCTGTTTTGTCAACTGCTTTACTTTTCTCTTTCGGTTTTGGCTGCTGTTGTTGTCTTTTTTTTTCTGATTGCTGTTGATTTTGCTTTTGTTGCTTCTTCCTCTCCTCATTTTCTTTAGTTTTATTCTCTTTATCTTTAGGAGTTTTATTTTCTTTATTTCCATCCAAATTGTCGTACAGAGTTTTCACTTGATTCAAAGGTACTGTTGAAAAATAATAATGAATCAAAAAAAAATGTAATCACTAACAAAAACAATGCACTATGAAAAAATTTGAATAAAAATAAGTGAGAAATAATTTACCATGTGGATTTAATTATTATATTGTTAAATGTATATTTCATTGAGATTACTTTAGAAATGTTCATATACTTACGGAAATCCTCTACTTTTGGAGCATTGTCAATAAACTTTTTTTTCTCAGCTTTTGATAACTTTCCATTTTTTACACTACTTTTATCTTTCTTGTTTTTAGTAACAACTTCCCAACCACCTGACGACATTGTGCATGTATAAACAAATAATAAAACAAATATGCTACAAAGCAAAAATTGATGAGTTGAATTATGAGGAAGGCACTTGAGGCATCAAGCAAAGTATTACAGCAATACTACTTCCAGCTGGTTATTCAACTCCCCGTCATACATCCCCAGTAGTAAAGTGTGTACGTTTACGTGGACGCGCATGCGCTGTGACAAAAACGCCACGCGCTAATATCCAATTTATATGATGCTTTTTAACACTCTAAACATAAATAAATACTTGAGAAAAAGTTGCCTATTACTAATTTCTTAATTATTCTAATGCCCACTGTCTTCCAAGTTCGAAAGGTTATACAATTAGTAATCACAATGGCATCCTAACCTTAAAATCAAACAAACTTATAAAAAAAAATCTAAATATAATGAAATAATAAATTTTTAGCAGTAATTATAAATATTTTTTCAACTATTAAAACATTTAATAATTATTTATTATCATATTTTTATATTATTCAATGATGGAAATAAATTTAATGACTGTAAATAAACAAAATAAAATTGAGTTTATATTTTTAGTTTTATTTATTTTAGATTTTTATATCCAAAGTATTGAAATAATGTTTCACACTATTTATTGTGTAATTAACAATGATATATTTTATATTAGTAATTATATAGTGCTGACAAAAATATTGATAATGATGGTAAACAGTTGGTTTGGTTGGCTGGATGTGACACAGCCGAATTCCTAAATGCATCAGCTATGCCGACATCTTGCCTCCTAAACGTTCTGTATAAAAATTGAATTAATTATTATCCGCCAAATTGATGGATATTAAAGTTATAAATCAGTATTAAATCACTTATTATTTACTGCACATAACACATTTAACCTTTATTATACTATATAAACAAATATATAATCACTTCAGTTTTATTCTCATGATATTTACAGTATAATTCTGTCTTCCAAATGCAACTTGACACTTGTTATCATTTTTTTTTCTCTACACCCAGTTGAGTTGCAAACATTCCAACAACTGATAAATTAATGACTTGGTCAAATTGTCATGTTTCAGGTGATAGAAACAATATTTTTCATGACACACACCATTTCCTCCTCCAAATACCATGTGGAATCTTTCTATAAATAGAATAAAAAAAAAATGATTACATACACAGTTTTATATGTATATATTTTTGCTGAGTTGAAAGAAATAATAAACAGTTTGAATTTATAACAAATTCTATAACCTCACAAGTCCATTATTAATCGTGTCTGGCTTTTTAATTTATATTCAACACCAGATTTCCAAAAATATTCTATTTTTCAATTTCTTTCCTCTGAAACAAAACATAAAATAAATTTAAAAAGATCCAACTCAATATCTCTATTATTTTATTTATTAAATCAATTTTACCTGATGAATTTTCAGACTTATCTCCTGACATAAATGTCTTCCAACCGAAAAACAAAGATATTTTCTATAATTAAATTATAATTACAGACAAATAAAACGTTTTACACAATGAGTCATACATTTATTTACCAGAGATTAAATGAAATGATAAAGATTGTGTGAATTTAATAAGTTTTATAATTGCTGTTGACTTGAGCACAAGATAATATCACCGAAGAGTTTTACTGAAGAGTTCCACTGAAGAACTGACAGAGTGTGGGTGTCTTGGAACGCTTCTAAGACTACCCGATGAGTTGAGAGTTGTGTTACCACCGATTGCCTTGACGAATGTTGCAAGAGGGGACCGTTCAAGTGTCTAATCGTCTTCGACGATTGGCCAATTCGCCCTGTGTACAAACTTCGGACCACGACTCTTCTCTTTCCTGTATTATAATAAATACATAACAATATACACATACATTTTATTTTATAACTTAACATACAGCTACCTTATTCATCTTTTTTTTCCTCCCCATACTCATGGGGAGGAAAAAAAACCGAGATGAAATATTGAAAAAAAATTGTGTAAACTGGAATAATTACATTCAAAAATGAATATTTCAATTATTATAAATGTGCATTTGCGAAAAATGCAAAAAAAATTTCCCGTACCGGGAATCGAACCCGGAACTCCTGGGTGAAAGCCAGATATCTTAGCCATTGGACCATACGGGATATATAATTCATTGGTTTTATGGATATTGTTATAAGGCCAGCCATACATTATCAGGTATACCTGACAGGCGTACCTGTTAGATATACCTGATAGTGTATGGCCGGCCTAAGAAATAATTAATAAATAAATTTATAATTTATTTTATTTTTATATATTGATATTTATGACTGCAAATAATTTATGCATCATGATATTGACATTAATACATATATATATTTGTATATTTATATGTACAACGAAGGTTAATCATGATAAGAAACTTCGAGTGAGCACGCGCGCAAGGATAGTCCGTGACTTCCGGTGATGGCAGGATTCGCGTGGCCACACTCTACTGTTGACCGGATATGGCAAAGAACTGAAGAAAACCCGCGTTAAATCAGCATGGTATTAGTTATAGGCCACTACTAATAATGTATGAGTTGCTCATGCCAATCACGCGATATATACCTGTACCAAATACCGGGCGTGTACACAATCAATCATGACATCATACTCTATTGCGTTTATTTATGCACATATAAACACATTTGCATACATATCATTCATACATAGGGCTATTGTATGAATTTTCCACACCATATTCTGCATCTATTGCAAAAAATATTTCTGATCAATTATTTCCACCATTTTTAATCCGTCATTTTGATTGTTATTGAGGTTATGTATCTAAAACAGACAAATTAGAATCAATTATTTGTATAGTTATTACTATTATTATTATTATTATTGTTTATAGTAAGAGTATTTTCTGCATGTGTGTATTTTATAATTTTTGTATTATATGAAGTTATAAAATGAAAATTGTAATAATGTTACAGACATGATCCGACAATTCCGTGTATAACTTTATCACAACCTCATCGTTTTATTGTCAATTCTAAAGGCATCCTTCAGCAAGAATGTGATGTCGATATACCGATCATTGATCGCATGATCAAATCACAATGTTGTGGGTAACACGCAATGGTTTATTATCACTTTTCGCTGGAATACATGAGACTTGGTTTATAGGTTATTTGACATTTTAACCTTGAAATATTGCATTGAAATTATATAAACGTTTTATTTCAGTTGAAATAAAGTAAAGTACATAACAAAATAGTACTTTTTCTATACTTATGGTCCTTTACTAAAATAAAAATCTACAAATAGTCAATTAGTAGGCAAGTCAAGACGATGTTGGCGTTCCATTCCATCCACAGAGAAAGTCAACTAACTCTCTCCCCCTTGTGATGGTTTAACGATTCCTAACAATGACGTCGACGTGTTTGTCTCTTACTTTGTTTTTTAACTTCTTGTCGTGTCTTATAGAAATCGTGTGCGTTGACAGAGGCGACAGGGCGCACAGCTCATTCGTTCTTTCTTTTTTCCCAATGGGGAATAATTAATCAGTACGCGAAACACGTAGGGCGCGCGCATAAGTCCATAAAAAGTTTTGTGGCTGATGGTATTATATTATATACATACATCAGGTATGAAGGAAAAGGAACGTTGTGTAGTGTTGTATGGACCTCATCCGGCCTAACCGAAACTCCAAACCAACACTGTCCCCAAAAATGCAGACACTTTATAATTTTTTTATTATATACCTGACTACTACATCCTCCAAGTAAGAAAATAATAATTCTTTTTTCACTTAACATTTTATACCTATCGGAAATCACATCTGTTTAATAATAATCTAATTGTATTTCAGCTGGTGTTTCGCTGCATTACTTTTGTTTCCCATGAACAATTCATACGTTATCACAACAATACAACAAAGCATTTCTCTGTATTCCACTCTCAATAAGCTTGGGTGAGATATTGAAAATAAAACAAAAAATGGAAACCAGGTAGCGAAACCCAATGAGGAAAATATAAAGAATTATAAATAAAACAGGTGAAAATAGAATTGAGAAAAGAAAATGAAAAAGAAGAAGTTCAATTGAACAGTGACGACAGTGAACGAATAACTATGACGAAGACAAAATATTCATGAACATTATGCTCTGTTTGAGAATATTCATGAATTTGGTATTATACATATGTATATACATATACATATGTGAAAGAGCAGTTTGAGTCTTATACACTGATGGTGTCGAGAACCTGATGCCAGCAGCGACGTGACTCTCCTTCTTTTCTTTGATACGTAAACAATGGGGACCTTGATTTGTTTCTCACACTTCAGCTGGCTCGGAAAATTTTATTACACCTGACTGAGGGTATGTGAGAGGCTGTGTATAGATATCATGATAAATTAATAGTGTATATATACTGGAAATATACATAGAGAGATAAGAAAGTGCCTTAACTATCAGGCATAATCATGATAATTTTTTGAAAGAACTTTTGAGCTAGGAATTGCAAAATTGAAATTGAAATTAAAAAATTATTAACTTTAAAAAGAACGTACGAATAATACAATGGAATCTTTTACATAATTATTAATATTTCTATGTATATTATTCAAATCATATGAGTGGGAGGAAAAGAATCTGGAAGAAAAGTAGGTCGTGTAAATGAAACAGTTCATTCGCTACTGCTTCGTGAACTGGTAAATGTGATAATTGACGAACAAACAGGTACATAGTCTCTCTTGGGCTCTCCTTCTACACTTCAATGCGGTCACATTGCGTGAATGCCGACATGGAAAAACCACACACCAAAGGGGTGTGGAATAGATAAAGGAAAGAAATTTAAACGATATAAATTCCTTTTAATGTAAAACTTTTGTCAATTGATCAACTGAAATTCTTAAGCAATACCAATCTTTGATTCATTATTATTACATTTATTTCACGATGATAATATCGCGAATGAATTATCAAGATTGCTTCATTAGTGAATAGTAGTTAATAATGATTAGCGTAAAGCAAACTCGTTTTAATCCTAACTACATATGAAAATAGAGAATTCACGTCATGGCAATTTTTCCTTCGTCATTTACTCGCACCTCTCTGCTAATTTCTCAATAATTCTTTGGGAGAATAATTAACCGAGTTTAAGCACAACATGGTAACGAGCTACACCTGCGCAATATACATTTTGCATACCAAAGATTTATCATAATAAAAAAAAAGGAATATTTTTGTTTTTAAATATTTTTTTTTTTCATGTACATACCTTGATAACAAGTATGATGATAATTTATTACGTGAATGATATATGCATCGTGTATTGGTTCATCATAAGAACAACTTCACTTTTACAATCATCACAAATAAATCCATGTATTTCTTTTCTTTTTTTTCTTCTTAGCTTTAATGAGTATTACAGAGAGCACAAAAAAAAATGAACGTGGTGTACTTAAGCAACGACACTGAATGACTCTCGTCGAGTTTGTACGGCGAACAAGAGCGAGAAAAATTCGAGTGTATGTGTGTATGTGTGACGAAGAGACTCGACTCGAATCACAGCGACCAGGAAATCGGTCTCGCCTTACCGGACACCGGTGCGTCAATATTGACGCATTTCTTGGTGAGACAAGAAAGCTTTTGAGATCGTATACGAAACATCATATCCATTGAATTTATTTTTTTTTTATTTTTCGTTTTTTTTTGGGCGTGAAAGACTTTAACACCTGAAACTAAAAACGGTAAATCACAGGTAGTTTTTAGTGATCGTTTAAAATAATTAGAAAAGCAATATATGAATAATATCTGTTTGTAAAATTGTAGAATATAATTATTGAAGTTTTCTTTTTTATTTAATAACAATCTTCGCACATGTTTTACATTCTTTGATGTATTATTTATTTGTTGTTAAACCGACTCGAATAGCGAATTAAAATGATCTCTCTATGGAATTATTGCGCGTAACCGGATTCCTATGAAAAAAAAACCGGAAATTAACCAAACACTAGATTTCCGTTGAGTGCTCTCGCACGAATTTAATCATTCTGAGAATGTTTCGTACGACCTATTTTGATTATTGCATTTATTATTTAAATTCCGTGTAATAATTGAAGGATAGTTTTTTTTTTGCTTTTTCTGTAAATAAATATCAACGAGGTAAGAAGCCTTCAAATAATTCAATTTTTATTTATCCCTTATTGCCAATTATCTAATAACAATAACTTTTATCAACAATTCGACGTAACAAAGTTTTGATCGTGAAATTTTATAACAAAACTAATTTTAATGACATTTTTTATTTGCTCGAAGCTCTTATAGATGTAATTAAAAATTTATTTATTTATATTATTTTGTATAACTTGGGACTATTAATTATAAAATTTTTAATTTGTAGCGACTTAATGTAATTATTTTAAGAAATGTATATATTATTGTGAATATGAAAATTATGCTCAGATAAAATAACAAAAAAAAAAGTGGAGAAAAACACGTAATAAATAATTATATATCAAATTTTGTTCGTGAAGTTTTCATTGCAGTCTCGGCGTTGATTCAACCCTGAATTATTATAAATAATAAATGTAAAGATATGATTGTAATATAGCACAAAAAACAATATTAATTACTTAGGCTTTGTAGCATAAATAAGCGAATATATTTATTAATAATCTTCTAAATTCATACTTCCAAGTCAATGTAAATATCTCTTAACTTATCGTAATTAATAAATCTATTGTAAAATTGGTGTCTTTATTTCTATCACTTGTGCATAAGCAAAAATAAAAAAATTTGTGGACTTTTTGCTTTAGTTTTCACTCAATCTATCAATACATACTACCTACAATGTTACGGCACATATTTTTTGCGATTTATTCAGCAGAATTTCGCCAAGATTAAAGATATATTTCGATATAGTACGAATTTAAATAGGCCATTTGAACAATGTTTAAATTTAAATAAAATCTTTATAATTTTAATTCGATAAATAGTCTAGTAAAAAATTCTGTAAATGCTGTAATAAATTGTACGAATATTCGTACAGTATCAATGTTCCATTTCTAATTATACGATTTTTTTTTTTCATGAGCAATCACCTCACTTTTTTATATATACTCGTTATTTGTTTGAAAAATTGTTGTCTATCACTTGACCAAATTTAATTTTATATCCCAATAACAATTATTGATATTTGTATCATTAATTCATGAAACATTTTTAAAATTCCCAAGATGTATAAGACGCAGTCCAGGGAGTAATCACCGTCCATGTTGGGAATTGATTTAAAAATGTTTGAAATTGCGATGATCTTTGATTTTTACCGTGCAAAAAATGTCCGGCTAATGCAATTGTTAGAACAGGGCCTTTGTGATTTTTTGGCACCTTTAACACCATTGAAAATGCATATGGATCGCAATCTATGGCGCAAGCATAATAAATAAAATAAACCTCCCGATTATTCCAAGATGGACACGCCAATGGTTCACCATCTAAAACACTCCATTCTTCCAAATGAACTCCGTTATACGGAGACATAATAATTCCTATATGATCCGGACCAGTAACATTAAATGTAAATGTCGTGGTGTCTCCATTCATTATTTTTGATAATAATTCCAATTGAGTAGGAATATTTATTATGGGCGCAGGCCCAGGGATCCAACTTGTTTTCCTAAAAATTAAAAAAAAATAAAATAAACCAAATAACATATTTATTTCATGACCATTAGGGAGTATACACAAATTTTTTTTATTTTTTTTAAATTTAAATATTTCGTTTTCTGTATTAATATTACCATAAAAAAGTTGTTACAGGAACGAGATATGGTAGACCACAGAACAATTGTTCCTTGCATTGTTCAACAGTAGGTAACGCAGCACCAACTTCAGGCACAACGGATTCTACACTGTGTGGACTGTTCATATCTAAATCCACAATCCAATAACCAGTACCAGAATATCGTAGATTACCCGTCTCACTGTAATACTGTCTGTGTGTATGCTATGAAAAAAAAAATATATAATGTATAAATGTCAAATGTCAATTAAATATTTAACAAAAAAAAAAAAAAAAAAAAATGAATGAACAAGAATTCAAGGTAAAGTATGGAATAAATTACTGCAATCATGAATCGCTGTGGCGCAGGTGACAAAATATCACCGCTGTATGGAAAACCGAGCGGGGTCAATATAAGTACAGCAGCCGACAACAGAAACAATCCAATTATAACACTGATTACTCGACTTGCATTCTTTATCAATATCACTATTGGCATCTGTAATTAAAAATTAAAAAAGTACTCTTTAAGTTTGAATTTTAATAATTTTCTTACTATACTTTATGATTAAAATTAAAAATATAGCAATAACTTCTTTGATATTGTGATTAATGTGTTGAGCAATTTATTTACCGTGAAACTTAGCAGCAAGCAAAAAAGAATTGCATGCATATTGGCTATCACAACTTCAGAATTAATGCTGGCGCCAGAACGTCCCATTATTGGAATAAATAAATATAATGCACCAATTGATAAATAAAATGTTTGTATATAAGGTAAACTTAATACTCCCACTTGATAGCACAGCCATTTCCAATCTGAGAAATTAAAAGACAAGAATAATTTTCATTTATTATATTTATGCTGAATTAATTTTATAATTTAAAAATGAATATTACCTCTCCATTTACTGAAGAAATTATGTCGGATAATATTTCCAACTGCTGGAAATATAACCCAATGTAATGGTATAAAACCTGAACGAATTTTCAATAGAATACATATAAATAGTACACTCATCCAAATAACACTGAATGCATCACAGTACATTTGATACAAGACCCATGGTGTATTAACCTCCTTGAAAATATAAAATAAAATCCCGTTGATATATTATTATTAATTTAACTCATAAAATTATTCAAATATTAATCGTTCCACTGACGTTTTTCTGTCGACCTGCAGCATACAAAAACCAAAGCATAGATGCTGCAATTGTAGGACAAATATAGAGAAAAAATAACCATGCTGGTCTTGCATACCAGCTCATTACTTTGCCAAGTTTAGTCAATACCAATGCAATAAATGTCACCGAAACCATTGAAATCAACCATGAAGCAAAGATGACACCAGTACATATCAATATTTGCTTTAAATACGTTGAATTATTTATTTCTGTAGCCAAAATAAAATTTTATAAAAAATATTGCTATTATATTATAATTAATTTAAATATTAAAATTAATCATTTTGATTACCTTTACGAGCACTTGTGACGTTTAAATAAATTGAATAAATACCAATAAATATGCTCATGATATTAACAATACTAGCAATATACTGAGGCCATCTTATAACAAATGCACCTAAGAAATCAAAAAATACAAGACTTCCATCATGATTTTGGCCCACAGTATTACCCATATAATTGCTGGCAATTATTCCCTGAGTTAATGCAAGTATATTATCGCCTGTACGTTGCAATGAACCCAATGGTATTTGATTGACTGTATCAAACTTGGTATGATAAACATAGCCATTAGTCGACCATGCAAAATCAACTCCTGTAATACATATGTACATAAAAACAATCATAAAATAATTATTAATGTTAATTGTATAATCATAAATCAATTTAATGACTTTTGGATACTAAAAATACACAGTAATATTATACACAAACGTATAAAATGAAATAAATATCGATATTATAATAATTAATAGAGATATTACCAGATACTTTGCCAAAATCACGAAATATACGAAAGTCAGTTTCGCCTGGTACAATCCCACTGTGAAATATTTCTTGAGCTAATGACGAAGCATACGGATAAGGAACTACTTGAGAATATACCTGGAAATAAAATTTAATTATGAATTATATAAATTGAAATATAATTTTAATATATTTTTTTTCATACTTCAATTATCCATGGCGCGTCTGGTCCAGCTTGAAATAATAATTCACGTCCACCAGCACCACAAGCTTCCAAATTGATAAATGCCTCTATTTCATTGGCCCATTTGTGTTGAGTTATGAAGCCATGAGATGCTTGCAATAAATTTTCTTCGGCACCATTGAATAAAAATATTATATTATGATTAAGATACTTAGAACTTTGTGCCATTACTCGAAACACTTCAAGCATAACAGCACATCCTGCACTATCATCCGATGCACCTAATAAAATTGTAATAAAATTTTTTATTATTTGTTTATTCATATTCAAATACTAATGATTAATTATATCATTAATTTATTCCAATGCACACCAGGACTTTCAACAGCTGAATCAAAATGACAATTCAATAATAAACTGTGTGGCGTTTGTTTACGTGGTCCAAGTTTAACAACAACATTTTGCACATTTTTATAAACGCTTGTCATACCATCCAAAAATGTTAATGGAAATGCACCAGTGTGTCGTGTAATATCAACGTCAATTTTATGATTATAACTAGCTCCTTTGATAATATCATTTATCACTGCAATCAAATATTTCACAGCCACAACTTCATTCTCATAACTACCAGAAACTCTAGGTCCTATTGATGTAAGATTAACAATATGATTTCTCGCTCTTTCAGCAATAAATCTCCCTGGATAATTAGTCTCTGTGCTTATTAATTTTGGTTCAGGTAAACGTTTTTCCAATACAATAACAATCAACGAGACGGATAAAAAAAATGTAAGAACAAATAAAAGATGTTGAGTGCCATTTGGCGGTGGCAATTTCTTTTTCGTTGAACCTGGCAAATAATAAAGTGCCTCCTCTGAATGTCGTCCAACACGATGTTGACGGTATCTTACACCGTCACTCTGTAAAAAAAAATCATATAAAATACATTAAAAAATATTCTGATTCAACATTATTATAATTTTCAAACTATTATTCCAAAGTACAATTGATTGGCGAGATAATTCACAAAGAGAGGTTATGATTTCAATAAAAATTTTCATTATTATAATTCTATATTAACGTACCATTTTTTGTAATGTTTTATGTAAGAAAAATGTTTCAATTGATAATAATATAAGGTAAAAGCTTCAAGATATGTCATTCAATGATTGACGATAGTATTGCACTGCATTTTTACCGCATCGTAGCGTTGCGACCGCGCATAGCAGCGCCGACAAAATACAAATGTGATTGTGATATAAAAGCGTTTATGTATGTGTGTTAAGTGTGTACATATGTGCGAAAAGATATCATACATAATATATATATATGTGTGCATACAGCTTTGGTTAAACATCTCTTTGAAAAAATTGGGACACTCTAAAGTTCACATTATCTATATGTATACATATATATAGCTCCCAACTCACAGCTTATTAATATTTAATGGCGATGAAAAGAATTTTAAATAAATGTTCATCATGCTTGAATAAGGAAATATTAATATGTATGGAAGGAATATTATGTGTGTATATAATGGTATATGGATATGGATGTTGGAGAAACAAAATGGAATTTTTTTATACACGAATAATTTAGTAATGATAGCTATAGTTCTTGACACAGAATTGACAATGTTGGTTTTGTCATTAATTATATTGTTAGACGAATAAATCAATGAAAGTGTGTATGTTATTTTATTATTTATAATGTGTATATATGAAATAAAAATTTAATATTGTCTCTATGTGTGAAATGTTTCATTGTCGCTTTTTTAAACTTTAGTTCGATTTCCCGCGTAAATGCGTGGCGCGGTTTTTTGAATATGAATAATGGGAAAATAAAAGATTATTCGATAAAAAATTGTATATTTTTGTATTAAGTTATATAATTATCAGAAATATGTTTAATTATATTTAAAAGGCACCAAATTTGATATTTTATGGATTTTAAAATAATTTCTCTTTGACGTCATTTAACATTATAATCAAACGAATCAACGTATTAATATAATTAAAAATTAAAAGCTCGCTTTTTGGAATTTAATTTAAATGCTATTGAGCATGTTTTCCTTATCCAATGTTTATAAATATCAATATGGTTAGAAAATTAATGAATTTATTTTTTCAATATTCAAAAATAACCTCAAAATTTCTCGGCACTTAAAAGGCAGAATGTTTTTAATTGATATACTGTAAATTTCTTAACACTTTTAGTGAGGTTATGACTTAATTCAAATGGATCTTGAATGCACATTGGTGAACCTGTGCAGAATGGCTCCGACTTATCCAACTTGAGATATCTTTCATACGGGGCCATTGCTCGAGGTAGAATCAGTGGTTTCATACTAAAACTCTGTTTATTAACAGTTTTACCGATTAAAGGACAAATGACTTCACATTTATAATCAAATTCAGAATAAAATATAAATGCGCCTTTGACAAGTTGTATAAAATTCTCTTGGGGAGATTGAACGTTAAATTGTTCTATCACACCGGTTTCCCATGTATCAATAACTTTTGATTTTCCATTTAATCGAATTAATTCTGCTACACTTGGCAAGATATTTTTATACTGAAGATAATAAATAATCATCCATGCAATGGTGTAACTATTTATTCCATGATTGCCACCGAGATCACAATCATTAATCCACTTTTTCATGAAAATGATTAAATTACGACAAAGCGGAAACATCGTGATGTAATTCCTGTAATTAAAAATTTGCATTATAGATTAATCAATATATTTATTTATTAATTATTATTAAATATAAAAAGAGAATTTATTGGTACAAACTTTATTAATTTTGTATTTTCTGCCGAGAGACCATTTTTAACAGAAATATCGCATTCAATATCTGTTGGTTTATGATGAATTTTTATGATCGGAATTCTCACATTTTCCGTTATGGTTTTGTCAATTTTCCATACGTCTGGATATTTCTTTAAAGATCTCTCAATAATTTGAAGATATTCTTTAGTTTTTTTAGCACAAGAATCACCTTTGTTATACGTTTTATCTATAAAAATAAATAAATTTTGTTGAAGGTTCATAGATATTTTTTTTTTTCACCTAATTTAATATATTAAATTATACTTACTGCAATCGATAAAAACATCAAGATCACTATTTTTAGATCTTAATCCAGAAACCCGTGAGCCAAAAGGATGAACTTCTGCACGTGGAAAATCTTTCTGTGCAAGTTTTTTTAAATCACTTAAAAGCATTTCTTCCTTCAATTTCTCATTATCTAAATTGTAATCCATTTTCATTATTAATTCATTGCAAGAATGCTCTGGTTTACTCAACAGCTCCAGCACTTTTTTTGGCAATTCAGACACACAATAAAATTTATCTTGTGCATGGTATACGTGCATTTTACATTCTGAATGATATGAAAATGTACATTGAAAGCCAAACCACAATGTAGCACACGTTGTGCAAAAATCAAACATGAGACTTTGATTTGACGATTTATAAAGTTGACAATTTTGTTCATGATCTTTTAGTAATAAATGTTTACCGAAGGACAACTCATTAACAAATTGTATACTGCAAAGTACACACCAGTAATTCTGAACATTGTACCAATCACGAAACATTCTCGTTTTGAGAGACTTAAATATTTCTATTGAATTTTTCAAAGAATTCTCGCAATTTTTTCGATGATCATCATCATTAATATGTTGTTGCAAATAATCGATGTCATTTTCAATACCTCTATCACAAGCGTGACACTTGACATAAGAGTCTGACTGATCCTCCATGAATTGTATTGCTAATCTTGAATCACTCATTACATTTGGAAAAGTTTTCGATCTAATGTGATCTTGCTCCATCCGCTTTAAATGAGAATTATGTTGACTATTACTCAAGTGTTCGTAGATATTTTCTAATGAATTCTTCACCGACTTCCGACATATCATACAGTAGTATATATTATAATTTTTGTCGGGAATGAAGGATAAAATAAGGCCATGCTTAATATCCTTCAGTTGTTTATTGTCAATATTATAAATATAATCGTATTCTGTTCCATAATACACATCGTATTTTGATCTTGATAAATTAACGAGATCGCTTGTAGATGAAGATTCATCATTAACGAACGGTTCAAGTAATATTTTATCATCCACAACCGGACTATCAATTTCTATTGGATCTTTTATTGTGCAAACATTTTTGGCAGATAGTTTTTCACTCAATTTTTCAAAGAACTGCAATTTAGAAGTGCCAAAAGATTTAACTGTTGATACTGCTGGTTCTTTTATGGTTGAGCATGGAGCCACAGTTTTTTCGTTGCGAAATGATGTTTGAAGGGTGGAAAACTTTTCAGCCAATCTGTATACATCCAGTGGTGTAACTGATTTTTTAACAACATTGTTATTCTCATTCAAATGAATTTTCCCACGATTTCGATTTGCATTATTTGCATTCAATTCAATTAATGTATTTTTCGAAGTAGTAGGCGCATTCGATTGATTTTTATGCATATTACTATCTTTATTTGGAAATCGTTTTTCAATTACGTGCTTTGTAGAATGCACATGAAGTTCAACATAACCTGCTACCATTTCCCCGCAATCTATACATTTACGTATTGTTTTATCTTGTTCTGGAATGCCTGTTATATGAATAAATTGATGCAGCGGATGCTCAATGTTCATTTGAGTCAATGACGAAGTATTATTTGACGACGAACTGGTACCAACAAAATTCGTTACATTTCGTGAAGTTTCGACTTTCGTTTCCGAGGCAGTAATATTTTTCGGCATTATTTTCTGACTTAAACAAGGTTTATTAGTTTTTTCTTCAATTTTCTTCGGTTCTAACGTAGATTTAACATTGCTGGCTTTTTTATCATTTCCTCGATAACGTTTTCTTTTACGACGAGCATTGCTTTTAACAACAATATCTTCTTTTTTCTCCGGCAATTTATTCAAAAATTTTTCTTTTTGACTCTGATGCTTATAGCCATTAATGTGTTCATTAAAGTTTTTAAATCCGCTAAAGATACAAGGACATAACATACACTTGAATCGAAATGTATCGTTTGCGAATACGCTATTTTTAATTAATAATTCATATTGCGAGGCATTTGCGGGCAATATATTATCAGTATCTCTATTCAACCGATTTGTCCGATGGACTTGATGATTAGAATTAAGTATATGTTTAAACGCAAAATACCAAAATGAAAATTTCACTTCACATACATGGCAATAATATTGATCTCGAAATTGAGCGATGAAATTCATGAAAAACTGTGAATACAGATTTTCCGGTTTATGCCACGGCGAAAGTTTATGTGTAATGGCATGTTTTTTTACATTACTTCTAGAACATGATTTTGAACAAATATTGCAAAGAATTGATTTTCGACTTTCATTAAATGATTCATGAAAGCTTTCAACAACTAATAAATGCTCTGGATCACGAACATGGGTATCCCAAATTTCTCCATTTTTATATTTTGAAACTGCATTTGGACAGATAAAGCACAAAAGTATTTTACCACGTTCAAAATGTTTGCAGTCATCGGTGCACCTTGGAAATACTAATTTCTCTGCCATTTTCCCGTTTTTCTGAAATAATACATAATTCTCTATACCTATATATACACACATAAATATTTTGTAAAATAAATATTATCAATTTTAATGATTATTATTCCTGTTAAACGCTTATCTACAATAACACTCAATAACTCATGTTCGCGCTTACTTCATTACAAACTTGCTAGTTTTTAAATAATTAACTGCCATTGGCTTTGAAAAGACAATAAATATTTTACCTTTTTTTTTTGCTTTTCAACAATGTAATAATATAATCAAAATATTAAAAATAATTTTTTCTCTCCAAAGTTATTTACGAATATATTTAATAATTAGAGAATTAACACTATTGCCATCATAATTCAAGAAAAATAAATTTAACACAAGCACAATATTTCAGGTAGAACTAAGAATCTAATGGTTGTTTTAATGTAGTACCCAGGTTTATCAAACGTATCTGACCTTGAAATAGCTACTTTGGCGCCTCCAATGTTATTCATTGCATTTATGCATTGAAACATTATTTCTAGTGCTCACTGTACATAATAAAAGTAGTAATGTGTGAGTTTTCGTCATGCGCAGTAGAAACAATAGAAATCGTATGGTACTGTATATCTATACTATACTATAATATAGGTATAGTGTGCAATATATTATTTCTATTGTTTCTACTGCGCATGACGAAGAAAGGACCTCTGCACACACACATACTGAATGATATATGTATACAATCCACCATTTGCAATCACGACATATTTTGAATGCTTAACCTCAAATGTGACTGGTCGGTAGAAGAAAATTCAAAAAATTGGCCGTTGGAAATGCGCCTGAATACCACGAGGTTCTTTGTTTATACGCGATATTTAATATATATATTGGATATTATTGTAAGAGGATTCGTAGAAATTTATACATACATTGTAATATAAGAAGTGGTTGAAGAATATACATACATTATTGTCCGGTGCAATCAAAACAGAAAAATGTGTTTTGTTTCATGTAAAATCCACAACAAATGACACTCGATTCTTCATCATAAATGAAAATTTAATACAATGATAGAAAAATTTATATTTATTATCATTGAATAATTACTTACTGATGATGGTAATATTTTATTGAATGCCCGGACAATTGTGAAAAATTATAATTGAAACATTATATATATTTTAATGAGATTTATAGTATAATCATGGATAATCTTGACGCAATTGAGTGTCCAATTTGTATGAAGGAATTTCCAGCATCGACAATTGAGGTGCACGCATCAAAATGTTTATTTTTAAATGAATCATCAAAAGAAGAGTCGATAAATTTTTTGAAGAGGCAACGACCTTCAACTAGTGGTAATCAATCAAAGTCCAAAAGTCCAAATGTTAATAAAAAAATTAAAAAAATTGATAATGAAAATCAACTGCTTTTAACACCAACAAATCGAGATAAACGAAATTCATTTGTTAATAATACTGTAGATAGAAATGTAATTAATAACAATGTATTATATTCATTGATTTATTAATTTATATGAGCATTAATTATAGAAATATTATTATGAATTATATGAATTTATTATTGCAGGAAACTGGTGTAAATAATAATGTAATGAAGGATATATCAAAAAATTCAGCACCACTTGCAGAAAGAATGAGACCTACATCATTGACGGAATACGTCGGACAATCTCATGTATTAGGAAAGCAAAGTTTGCTTTTGCAATTACTAAATAAGGGTGAAATTCCTAATATTATTCTCTGGGGACCACCAGGATGTGGCAAAGTACATCAATTACTTTATAAATAATTCAGATAAAATTTAATTATAGTGTAATAATCTTTTTTCATTAATTTTCAAGACATCTTTAGCAAATGTAATAGCCAGTATTTGCAAAAAAAGTCCACTTGGACGAGTCCGTTACGTCAAACTCTCAGCAGCTATGGCTGGTGTAGCAGAAGTTAAAGAAGCAACAAAAATAGCTTCGAATGAATTGAAATTTGGTCGACGCACTGTAATATTTATGGATGAAATTCACCGTTTTAATAAAGCACAACAAGATATTTTTTTACCTCACGTAGAATCAGGAACAATTATATTAGTTGGAGCAACAACTGAAAATCCATCGTTCAGTTTGAATTCTGCTTTATTAAGTCGTTGTCGTGTTATTGTCCTGGAAAAATTGACAATTGATAATTTAATAAATATATTAAATCGTGCTACAGCAGATTTAAAAGGTCTAATTTATAAAGAATCAACAAATGCTAACATAAAAGATTTAAATAATATTCCGAGATTTTTAATTGATGAAAAAACAATTCAATTCCTCGCTGAAACATGCGATGGCGATGCAAGAATAGCTCTTGGTGGTTTGGAATTAGCAGTGCAATCAATAGTACCTAATGAAGATGAATTTTTAACAAAAGGTCCTGCTACAATATCCATCGAAGATGTCAAGGAAAGTTTGAAAAAAACTCATACATTATACGATAAAAAAGGCGAGCAGCATTACGACATGATTTCAGCGTTGCATAAATCTGTTCGGGCCAGCGATGAAAATGCTGCGTTGTATTGGCTAACGAGAATGATGTCTGGTGGTGAAGATCCAGTTTATATTGCTAGGCGATTGGTGAGATTGGCGAGTGAAGATGTTGGTTTGGAAGATCCAAAAGCTCTAGGAATTGCGGTGCACACTATGCACGCGTGTAAAATGATGGGAATGCCTGAATGTGATGTTTTGTTGGCACAATGTACAACATATTTAGCAAGAGCGCCAAAATCACGATTGATGGAGGATGCTTTGAGAGCTGCCCAACGTGTCGTTGCAAATCAAAAGGGAGCACAGCCAAGTGTTCCATTACATTTAAGAAATGCACCGACAAAATTAATGGGCGAACTTGGTAATTTTTTTTTTTTTTGATTATATGTTTTATATTTTAATTAAAATCAATTGTAATTTATTAATTGCGCTGATATAGGTTATGGCAAAGGATATAATATGAGGCATCATACTAAGTCTGGCTTGAATTATTTACCTGAAGGATTGGAAAATGTTGATTTTTTCAATGGCCAAGATCCAATGGATGCAAAATAAAAATATTTTAGTCAATTATTCTTCTTGAATGATTTTTTTAAATGATATTCAATAGTATCTTATTTTCCACGACAGTACAAATATAATAAAGCTTTATTTTTTAATTGATTGTAGAGTAATTTGTCTTCGTAAAATTTCACTTTCAACCGGGACAACAGATTTCAATTTTTCCACTTCATCCATTTTATTATTGACTTGACGATCGTTCAATAGTCTATGAAATACCATCCAAAGTTCATCATCCTCTGCGATATCATTACCCTAGAAAATATATTATTATAAAATATATTGAAATGAATAATTAAATTTTTAAACTCAAAAAAATTACCTCTAAACTGACGTGAAGAAGACCGCGACTGATGTCATTTAACATCATATAACTGTGATAATAAATGCATTTTATCATTTGCTTCAGAGTATCCACAGTCAGATGATTATCTAAAAAATAAAATTTCACTCTAAATACAATTTAAAAAAAAAAACAATTAGACAAATCAAAATATACAGCTCAAATTCAAATGTTGCAGTTGCAAATTTCCCGTTGACATCATCGCTCCTTTTATTGGATAACTTTCAGTAGTGAACGGATGAAGATCTATTTCAACCAAGTCCAACAATAAATCATTCATCAATTGTTCACATGTTTCTTTCTCTGATATCAAACTCGTAGGTATGTCCTCTTGGATTTCTCCCTCAAAACTTTCATTCTCACTCGAATCATTCATCTTTTCCTTTGTCATACTTCTATTATTCATCATTTCCTTCTGTTTACCTTCCACTATATCCTGAATCAATGTACAAATAGCCTCCAACTGTTGAAATTAGTAATCGGTATCAAATATCACTGGTCGCAAAAGAATGAAACCCACGCATGTAAATTGCAAACTCAAACATGACAATTCAATTACTTTCTCCTCCTGTTTCATTAATCGCACATATTTCCGTTTCCGCAATTCGACGATCTCCTCATGGGTAAGAGGAAATCTAGAACAACACAAATAGAAATAAAATCTCAATAAATACATAACTTTATTTTTTATCTCATTAATCCACTAACATATAAAGCTCAGAAAGTATAGAAAGGGCTCCTGTATCCGTGATTAAATTGCCACTTAAATTCAAACTTTGAATTGATCTGCAAAATCCATGCCAATATATTATATTATAAACAAGAATTTATTTGTTTAATTTACCTATTTGTATGGAGCATCTGTTTAGCAATATAAATAGCGCCATTATCTGTTATTTGATTGTGCATTAGATTAATTGCTATTAAAGTTGGAAGATTTTGAATATTATCCTGATATTTTAATTCATCAGCAATTTTTTTCACTCCCAAATCACCCAAATTACAAAATTTAATAGACAAATATCGTAGCCTATATGAATATGTATATTAAATTCGATAATCTTTATTGATATATGTTTAATTAACAATTTTTACGATTTCTTACTTGCAACCACGACTGCATAATAAATAATGATTTCCGCGTGCATTAGGATTCATATCTAAATTTACGTCGTTTATGCATCCGGTTTCAGTGATACTTGTTGCTAGTTTTACAATTTCATCCGATTTTATGCGACAATTTGACAAGCTAGTAGTAATAAAGTTATCAGTAATATTTGATATAAAAATAATATTATTTTAATAGTTAATTATTTATACTATACTTTAACGTAGTTATGGTGCGGAATTTGTTTATAGTAAAAAAAATTGTGTCAAGTATAAGTACAGACAATTTGTAACCTGATTAAAAAAAAAAAACAGAATAAATAATTGATGAATCAACAAGCAATTTAATCTATAAATTCAAGGTGAGAAATATGAAGAATTAATAATGTGCTATCGGTACAACCTCTGCATTCTAATTTTAAAGGCTTTTCAACATGTCCACCGTCACATTGTAGATTAATTTCAATAACATGATTACATTTATTCGATATCGATGATAATTTCGTGCGTCCATCAATTTTACCATACACCTAAAATAATATTATCCATTGTATATCTACAATAAACTTTTACGACGAACAAGCGCATAAATATATACTAACAATAAATTTCGGCGTAGACAGATTTAGTTTTTTACAGCGCTCTTCGAAGACCGTGATAAAATTATCATTCAATTTGCTTATTCGTTCTGAAAAACAATAAAATATAAATAGATAAAAAAAGCAAACATATATTTAAACATATAAACTTTTATAACCAATACAAAATTTCTCTACCTTTTTTCCCCCTGGAGCTCCTTCTTTTTCTCTTATCCATTATCTGTCATATCTTTTCCTATCTATTAAAGAAAAAAAATAGTTAATACACAAAACCCATAAATGTAAAAACGATCATTTGTTTATTTGTTTCCTTTACTCCATTAAAATTCCTACTTATTTATTTATATAAATATTCTTATTTATTTTTTTTTATTCTACTAACAGGCAATATCTTACGATTATATGGAACCTCTTGATGAGGAGACGACGTGAGCACATGATGTTAAGTTCGTAAATGCCTAACAACCATGAGGGCATTCTCTTTGGATCGTTTATGGGGCGCCTTTGCACACGTTCTTCCCGGTTTATTCCTACTTCACGAGTCGACGGCCTCTCCCTGCTGCCTATATGCCTCCAATATATTTCTCTCGCTTCTTTTCTCTTCGACACTGCTGCTATCGTGCTCCCAACACGATTCAGTTTAGCTCGGCACTTCAGCCGCGCCAGTTGTCACAGTGTGACGTTATCAAAAATTTTTCTATTCACTCCAATTTATAATTAATCATCAACTGTGAATGAACAAAAATAAATTAGTGCCGAAGAAATAATTATAAACATTAAATCAATACCAGAGAATAAATTTTATCATCAGTTTATTTTAATTTATTAAATTTAATAAATTAAAAAAAAACCTCCCTGTGTTAAGGTGAGAATATTAATAATATTTAAATACTTTGTAATAATTTTGTTTATTATTTATTTTAATTTATTAAATTTATTCATATCAAATGTCACAGAATAAAATTGTGATAAATAATAATATTAAGTTGTCTAACATTTAAATTAGAACTTATATCCTCATGATCTAAATTACACTGTCTATGTGTGATAATATCCAGTTCATGTGGGTGTTTATAATAATGAAATGCATTTGTCATCGATTGTGTATCTGTTCATTCTCATTCTTTCGGTTAAAAGCATTTTATAATATACAAACGTTGACCATCCAGAAGCGGTGTCCCTAATACCAAGTCGTCTGTTTTATGAATAATTCATTCCGAAGAGGGCGGTTGAATTCTCCATTGGCTGCGTGTCCTGGTTGTATATCTATACACCTCTCCTCACCTCAATGCGCCCTGATTCCTATACATACACATATGTATACCGCTTACAATTCCTGGAATAAATACGACATTATTATTTATTTATATATACTGAACAATTCTTCTTTCTACTGTATACATAAACGAAAAGTCAAATGAAAATAGAAGTTAAACGACAGTTAAAGTAGAAAAAAAAATGAAAAGAAAAATTTAATACAATATCCAATCATATTTGCACAAGATTATCTTGGCTATTTGATGGTAAATTATTTATGGATAAAGCTCATGCCAAAGGACCATGAGAAAACAGATAAGTCATCCTCTGTATGTATATGTGAGTATGTGTGATGAATGTCCTTTCTTCCTGATTCATCAACGCACGCACTGGTTTTATTTTCTCTTATACATTTTCCTCATTTACTTATTCATTTATTTATTTTTCTTTTTTAGCTGTTCATTAGTTGGTGGAGGTATTACATACTCATACGAGTGTCATATTGGTACTCACTCTCAATTTTTCTTATTCTCTTCCTGTTCCTCCATCACCTTCCTTGCGTGTCGTCTTTTCAACCTACGCAAAAGTCCACGATCCAGTATATAACAAACACCATTGAACCAAGTATAAATCTTGTCATGTATACTGGTGAATTATATACACCAACGCAAAGTAACACTAAGCTTATACATATGTGTATATGTATGATGATGATGATGATGATTTTACTTCCAACATGTATAGATCTTCACACGCGACGCATTCTAATTGTACGAGTGACTGGACCGACGTTAAATGATGCGTGCTCACGCACGGATTACGCGTTAAGACTTTCTTTTTCTTTATAATAAAATAATACATACTTAAACAGTGAATGACAGTGTCACTAATTTATTTTATATAATTTGATGAGAGAATTATACTCCAAAAGTACACGCAGAGCCTTTTGAATGAATTTAATATTTATTTATTAAAATTATACTTTGAAAATAAAATAAATAACTTCTTCGTATTCAGTGGCAATGATACAACAAATAAATAAATTACGTAGACTTTTTTCCATACTCATTAATATTTTTTTAGTGTTATTAAAATTGAATTTAATATATGTTAGTAATTTTTAAATTACAAACGGGCGCAATGAACGCGTGCCTATTTCAATTTATATTTATGATGTATGATGTATTAGTCCCTGATGACACAGCGACTGGAAATGTGTCTATACAACTGTCAGAGATATAACTTGAGTTGATGATGAGATAGGATGAAGAGAACAAAATAAACATCGAGAGAAGAAATACGAGATAAAGTTAAAAAAATTAATACGTATATACATACATAATGGAGGAGGAAGAAAAAAGGGCGAGCAAGAGTATAAAGGGCAAGTGTGAAAGATTATATAGTATATACAGAGATGAATAATACACCAGCAATATGTAGACAGAAGTATATATATTAATGTCGAAATATATAATTATATGTATAATACCATGGACTCTATATCTCTATTCTGTCGCAGACGCTGGAACTTCCGGTTAGTCGCAATGTATTTATTATTCAAACAGAATAGAACGAGTGATACCAGAGCTACCATATATTTTCTCACTCAATTGCTGAATGTAAAATACATTCATCGCTAATAATAGCCAAGTGTGTAGAAGTGATATGAAACAAGCAATTTACAAAGTTATTTTATGTATTATCTATTTATCTATCTATCTAATTATTTATTCATTTATTTATATAAATAAATTTTTGAGTTATTAAAAATAATTGTATATAGTTCATGTTATCAGATTATCATCACTTATCTCAATTGCTGTTCTCCATTACAGTGAACCGTTATAATCCAGACCTTTTGCGCTTCTCGTATTCCTTAATTATCAGGATCATCATGACGTTGGTATTATGTATGAGTGCATGGTATTTGAGTATACATATGTGTATTATTATTATTTGTGTACATATGTATTTAGTATATAGCGCCAGAGTCCCATTAGTCATTATCTTGTATTGAAAGGTATAATCGAAATGTTGATGGCGTGCAGTCCTGGCAAAATAAATAATTCAAGAGTTTTATGGATTGAAAAATTGTTTAAATAATTTTCTTCATGCCCAGCAATCTTCAATGTGCATTTGCATATTATAACGCCATGGAAGATTGGTGTGTGAGAGAAGAGAATGAAAGATAGTGAAGGATAAATGTGTGAGAAAAAAAATAAAAATGTATGTTGGAAATTTACTATTCATGAAGAGGGAAAATTTTAATGTGTGCGATGGAGTTTGAAGCCTCGAGGCAGATGCAAGGAAGTTTAGTTTCATGTGTATATTATACTGAGAAATACATTAATGTACGTAGAAGAAATAGAATTTAGGGAAATTAATTTTAACAGTTACATAATGAAATTTAAATACTTTTATGTATAATGATAAAGAGAAAAATAATGAATTGAAAATATAAACATTATGAAAATGATTTGATTTAATTGTTTCATTGTCGTGATAATAAAAATAAATATTCTATAATAAACAAACGTAATAAATAAATGAATATATTTCTTTTCTCAAACCATGAGAAAATATTTTACAAACATTAAAATAATTTATCATCCATATAAATAATTTTAAAAATATTTTAATACTTGATTTATAATTTTATTTGATGTATTCTTGATTATTGTATGATATAGCAAAACGGCAAATCGTTTAAGTGGGCATGAAAAAACACGTTGTCTGAATGATTATATGTATATATAGATGCAAATCGGTTTGGTTCGTTAATTCGAGCCCAGTGGGTTTGGCTGCCGACTGAAATCCCAATAAATCACCGCGCGATAAAATCACCGGGTGTCTACAAAACATATATACACATAGAGAAGACAAGGCGCGTGTTAGATACAAACAGAAATGGACATGGCTGTATGGCACGAGAGTCGTGGTAACACAAAAGAAAATGAAAAAAAAAAGGGAGGTGTATAAGAGGAAGTAAATGATGAAGCAACAACAGGCGAGAAGAAGAAGAAGAGGAAGAGCTTCAAAAGTATTCGCATTAAAGTGCCGCGATTGAAAATAAAAATAAATTTAAAAAATTATATGATATGAATATAAATTTATAGAGACGTGCAATGAAGAATGATGATGAACATGATGTAGAAGCAGTTAAAGAGCAATAATAAAAATAAAAAAATAGTATAAAGTAGAATGTAAAAATAATGAAAAGGCACCTGTTGACCAGCTGCTTACCAGATGCCTTTTGCCATTATGCAATATGACTTACTCCCTTCTTACACATCTCATTATTTTTTAGGCCTCTCTGTTGTTTCATTTCCTACCGCACTAAACCAACCTAAAAAAAAAATATGTGTATATGTAATATTTATGACTCAAATATATCTCTAAGACAGGTCGTGCTATGACCACAGTCTATGAAATCACCAGCAATATGTAAGAAAATAATCAATGAGCTAAAGTAAAATAGATACAAAAAGAAATGTGATGGAATGACTAATATACCACATACATGTCTTTGAAGGCGATGAGCAAATCAATGTTTCATTATTCGCACGGGTGGGCATTGTATATAATTTTTTTCTTTTCTCATATTCTGCACTCTCAACGCATGTGGTCGAAAAAAAAGGCCAGCAGACAGCTGGGGATTGATAAGCTGGTACCACCTCTTCACCAACATGTATTGATGGAACGAAAGGAATATAAAGAAAGTAAAAATAAAAATCTTCTGCAATATAAGTGCTAGAGGCGTGCTGGCATATTTCAATAATGACTTTCTATATATATACATATGCATATGGACCTCACTACCTCTGTATTATGTATATACAAACTGAAAAGAAATACAAACAGAGATTAGTACATGGTATATATATACTTGAGGGTGAAGTTGAAATGTAAACAGAATGAACATTTGGAATATATATGCATTTTGAGCCCGTAGGAAATATTTATCTATATTAGATATCATTATAGGTTATGTATTGTTGTACTTACTTGAAAGCAAAACTAGGAGGCATTAATTTAATTCCCCCATGGATATATATTATAGAAATACATGTATATATCAGGAACTATTAGATAAAATAGAAAACCAGCCTGTATGGTAGATATATTTCGTTACATGACAATTCGATAGTAATATTTTGCCAGATGATAAAATAGGGGAATTGAAATTTCAATGTGGCAAGTCACCATGAAACACACAAAGGGTGATTATGTTCGCATGGGGTTTATACATCAGTCGTTGGGAATAAATATAACACTCTGATGTATAGAATGAATGTGCCATGTGTGAGCTAAAATAGCTCATGAGTCCATCAAGAATTCTAGGAATTAAATCACATGAGAACAAAGAGTCAAATTAAATAGGCAAATTATAAAATGTGTATTCATATTCATAAAAATCTTGTAAAAAATACAATATATTCATATAAATATATTTTATAAATACTATTATTGTTAATTAGTATTATTCGTTTTATATATTTATTAGAATTGTTCAAAAGAGCCTGGGTAAATAATAAATTTATATAAGAATAAAAAAAAAACAATTCTTTGCCTGTTATTTGTACATAAAATTCCTTTTGTGCGAAATGCAAAAGCGTGTAATTGGTCTTTAGCTTTCAGTGGATAAAGCCATGTACATATGGCGGATACATATACAATGGAATTTTCTTGTATATAAGTACTGATGTATATATGTATATAAGACATGTAAGAGAGCAAGTATATAGTCTCCTGTTTGTATAATCCCTGTTGAGGAATTATGCGCTCGAGGCAAAACGGTAATCGGAGAACGGTCAACGCGCGATTGTAAATGCGTATGATGGTGTTTTTTAAATTTATGAGACACATTTGAGAAACAAAACCGCAGGATCTTTAAAAGAAATATATATATGTATATATAAATAGTGTTGTTTCTCTATTATATATGTGGGCGATGTGTTTTTGTATTATTTATTTATAATTAAAAGCAAAAAATTAGGGATATTTGAACGATAAAATTTAATTGAACTGATTCACAATATTTAGAAATTTAATTTAATATTAATTTTAAAAAATTATGTTGTATTAATTATCTTATTTTGTTGGATATATGCTATTGATTGATAATATTAATTACAATTATTATAAAATTTTAAATTGTATTATAATTATTAATTGTTTAGTAATCTCTTTTTTATAATCTGTTTATATAATATTTTTTATTATTCAATCTTGGAGAATTGTTTCAACTGTTTAAGGATGATTATTATATATTTTATTTCACTTTTGGTGGTGTTATATGCAGTTCAGGATGAAGAAAAAAAAATTAATAACAAAGCAATCCATTGAAATGAAAGAGTAGAAAATTAAATGCGTTATATGCTCATCACGTGGATGAAGTGAAGAGTGATAATGCTATACTGTGTAATAAAATGATGCTTGAACGGAATTATAGAATTGGGTCTTTCATATTCGAGGTAGAATAAATTTAAGAATAAAAATTTTTCCCACGTTTTGTTTGCTATGTGAACATATAATCATTGATCTGACGTTGAATTTTTTACTCATATTGTACAACAACTGTTTCTTTAAATAAATTACTAATTCATATTTATATAAATTTTCCAGCTGCTGGGGGTTGCTGAAAGCATTTGATAATGACATAGACAAGAGGAGACAGCAGTTGCATTGACAGGATGTGCTATGTGATAGTTACAGGCCGCAGCCTTTTGTGGTCCTTACTTTCCCTAGTTGCATTGATGGCTGTCCTTTCAGCTCTCATTACACCAAAATGGATAGTCGGACCTCCAAAAATCAGCAACATTCGTAATGAAATAAATTCACTCATGATATTAATTAATCAATGTATAAAATACCTAATAAATAAAAATTAAATTACAGAAAATGGTACAGAAATTTATACTCCAACTGCAGGTATATTTAATCGCTGTACCCGACTTTTTGGTAGAATGCATTGTGCAAATTTTAATGTTGATGGTCTTGCAACCGATTCCAATGTATTCCCAGGTTGTTGGAAAGCTTCATTATTTTTTTTATCATTGGGATTATCAGTGATGGCACTGACAGTTGTTGCAGCTCTTATTGGCTGTTGCATTCAAAGTATCGGACGAAAAAGTATTTTTAATCTTACAGGAGTGGCACAAGCAGTTGCAGGTAAAAAATATTATAAATATCAATTATTCAATTAATAATAATTATTTATTAATATATACATTTGATGAATTTAACAGGAATAATTTATTTGCTGGGCATGATTTTATATCCTGCTGGATGGGGTGCTGAAAGGGTCCAAAGGATATGCGGAATTGAGGCCACGGCTTTCTATCTTGGTGACTGCAGTCTTGGTAAATATGTATTATAAATTATTTAACCAGACTATACCATAAACAAGTTAATCAATTATAATATATAAAACAAAAAAATATATTTTAATTTATATTATTGAAGGTTGGGCATTTTATAGCGCTGCTATTGGGGTGGCGCTTACATTTGTTTGTGCTGTATTAAGTGCACAAGCAGAAAAATCCACTGCGAGTGACAAGGTCCAGGATAAAATGAATGAGGGCAAGACCTTGATTTGCTTGGCGTAAAGTACGCGGGAAGAGTGCGTTTAAAGACAGCAAAGAGAGCTGATGAAAAAGAAAGGAAATATATATAAATATAAAAGAAAAAAATAACGTGCCATTGTGATGAAGCCACGAAGGAGAACACGTTTGCATGGATAAAACGAGATCAAATGTCGGCTTCCGAGGCTCACGTTGGTGGTAGATAATACACTATACATACAGTTGAATATATAAATGGATCATTTGTCACGGCACAAGAGTTAGCGATTGTGAAACGTAAGGCGGAGCATTGCATCGTATCTTTTATATTGTATTCAAAAATCGATTCGGGTCAAATTCGATTGAGTATAACGGTGTTTATATTTATATGTACATGCTCTAAAAGACATCACACATTGCCGAAGAATTGTTAATGTGCCTGCAACAAATTTTTTTTTTTTATACTATATAATTGATATTTTAGTATATAATTAATATTTGTTAAACTATCAAATATTATATTTAGATGTGTATGTATATTAAAATTTATAAAATTATTTGTTATTTTTTTCTCTTCGGTTTTCTGATAGGCAATCAAATTCAATAATATACAACATAGATTATGAAGATTTGTGTTTATTTTTGTCTCTGAATATTAAATTACTACTTGAGTGTAGGAGAAGATAAAAATGTTTCTTTATTTTTTATTTTATTTTTATTAAATCAAATATTCAGAACTCTTGAGAATTTTCATGATGTTTAAACATATAATTTTAAATATTTTAACGTCGATACTGATTCAATTAGTATTATTTTTCTTGCTTATTTTTCACCAATTTATTTTGCACAATAACTCGCTTATTTACAAATTTAACGTTGTTGAGATGAAATTTCGTATCGCACAAACTTGTCATTTAATGAAATTTATTGAGACAAAAAAAAATTATTTCTCATAATACACTAACGAAATTTATGATTTATTTGATTGGTTTACTTTTTTTTCGTGTATGATTTAAAATATCATTAGGAATTTTTAAATTAATTAAATAGAATGAGATTCGTGAAGATAATATTATACAATTTTTGTTTTTAATTAATCGATTGGCAATTACCACTTTGTAGACAATTTATAATAATTTTTTTTTAAATTCTTGCTTGTTGATTTTCGTATTTTGTTCTGTTTTATTTATTTATATATTTATTTATACAGTTAAAAAAAAATATAACTTATGAGTATTCAGTTAGGTGTGTGTTATTTGGTAAGTGAGCGAGTACCCGTTAAAAAGTCTCGCGAACTTTTATTCACAATTCATTATAAAAAAAAAAAAATTCAAGTTCAATGTTGAAAAACAGAAAAAAAATCACTGTCTTGTCTCGTAAACTCTTCATGAATGATATAAATTCAACAAATTAATCATTACTACTTCAGTATAAAAATCAAATCGTTGATTATTTTATTTATGTATCATCCTCTCTTTCAACGAAATTATTTATCATCCCCATAAAAGACTGATAAAAAAAATTGATTGAATTAATAACGACGACACACGAATCAATTATTATCAATGAAAATTTCTCTTCTTTTGTTTTTTACACAATTGTGCGAATAAATATATCATGGATAATCGTCAACTCAGTATATTAAGCAAATAATCACGATTAACAGCCGCGAAAATAATTATACTATTTACAAAATTAATGCTTTAATTATTATTTCGTTTTGTGTGTGTAACCATATAACACGACTATTTTTTTTAATTTTTTTTTTTTTTTTTTCATATTAAAATCTACAGCAATAGGCAAAAATTTTGTCAAATCATCGGTTGCCATACACAAATATGCCATTCATACGCCGAAACATACACGCAAAATACAAACGCACTTTCATAGATTTTATAATTAAAGTGATAGAACGATTTAGTGAATTACTAGGAATGACTTTATAAAATCCTTAAAAATCACTAAATAACATTTCACACTATCAATAATAATAACTAGGAAAATTATTATCAAAATCATATTGGTCAATATAAATTATTATCATTCAAAACTTTAATTATTAATGCATATAAAAAAAAACAAAGGATTGCAGTGTACACATCATCAAGGCAAACTTTAACCGATGCTTTGAAATTATGCTATTAATTTTTTTTTTTCACAACGACGATACAGTAATATTATTTTATGACTTTCATTCATTTTTTTCCCTTCATCTTGTGTAGTATCATAAATTAATAAATCTTTATAATTTCGTGTGAGTGAAAAAAGATTCTTTGAAGCATCTTTTTATTCAGTTCTTGAATTTTTATAATTATATTTTATTAGAGGCGATTTTTATACTTGTTTTTTTTTGCTTTACCATATTAATGTCTACCAACAGCCCGCTGTTATGTTTTCGGTGCAAATATTTCAACTGATTGTTGAGTCTTTGATTTCATCGCTTTTCTACGATCCTCCAGCATTTGACGACGAGCTTGTTCTCGTGCTTCACGCGCTTTACGATTTGCCTCACTGTTTGCCGTAGGTTTCGGCTTTTGATTCACTACCAATCGACGCTTTGTATTGTTACCATTTTGCGCTGCTGCTGTTACAGTCTTTTCAGGAGTCACCTATAAGAATAATAAATTTATAAAGTAAAAATACAAAACAATAAGAAACAAATATTATAATTAATTTATAAAATCAAACATCAAAAGTGACGGGACAAATTAATTTTATTCACAAAATGGTGGTATTAAATTTAAAATGTAATGATTTAATGGAAATTTTGATAGATTTTGGTATGAAAATAAAATGTCGGTGATGTAATTTTAATGAATATTAATATCAACGTCATTATTCCATAAATATATAAATAAAATGATAATCTACAGAATAGTTTATTGAGTTTAGACAATGCGCAAGTATCTGTAATTCTTTGTGAAATTGTTATACTCTGTGACTGATTGAGACTGTATTCATCATCATTGTGCACGCGATTTGTTTTTTTATTTGTTCGAAAATATTTGGAATATCCATCAAGAGGTTTTAATGTCATTTTTACAATATTACCAAATGACGAAGCAAAAATACTTTTATCTCTAGCACGTTTTGAATTAAAATATCGCTGTGGTATTTTACGGCTGAATGACTTCATAAAATCTGAAATTAAATAATTAAATCCTTTTCCAGTAGGATTTAATTGATGAATATGTTCATACTCAAATAAATAATTATCATTAGCAACTTTTGTAAAATATGAATGACCAAGTGGAAGTGGAGATAAAAGATATTCTACTGCAAAATCATGTCTTATTTCTCTGCCACTTATTTTACTTCGTCGAGCTGTAGTCGCGGGTTTATTCCTTGAGGGCATTTCAACTGCTACATCATTATGAAGATGATTGAGTATTGCAGAATTTTTTTGTTTACGTTTCTGCAGAATTTCCTTTCTCTTCTGATCGTATTTCTTCATACGTTCCAATTTAGTTGTTAGAATTGTAGATTGTGGATCGGGCGTTGATTGATGATTACTATCAAGACTATCAACAATTTCTTTTGATAAAGGAATAAATGGTTGTGAATCACTTTGAGACCAAACAAGCGGATGCTCATAATCTCCTGACGCATTTTTATCATGAATTATCTCATACGGAACAGTTTTAACTTGTATTGGCGACGATGTCTTTACTTCTTTATTTTCAATCGACGACTTGATTTTAATTGACGTATTTTTTTTTAATTTTTCCTGATTTATACTCGCTATTTTTTGCTTTGGCACCTTCGGAATATTTCGTATACCATTGTATTTAAATAATTGCGTTATAACTTTTTTCATTTCAGGTTTAATAATTTTCACATAATTCATACGACGTGATGGATTTAGTTTAGTTATAAACCCTCCAATGGATTTTACAGGCATAGTAGAATTTTCTACAGATGATTTCACAGTTTCTTTTTTAATGCTTTTAGATATTGAATTATTTTTTTGTCCACTTTTTATCGAGGTTTTACACTCGAATATTTTTTTATTCAATAGCGGATCCATCAAGACATTTGAATTTAATGCTTTATCATTATTAGGAATTTTGTAGGATAAAGGAGAATCAATGATAGATTTTTTCTTCACTGTTTTACGATATTTTGGAGCTAGCTCTTTATAATGGATAATACTTATAGCACGAGGTATGGCTCCACGTTTTGGATTGATCAAAGGTGTTTTCATTTTGGATGAGGATTGCGTTTCAGGTTGAGGTTTTTTCACTGGGACAGTTATGATTGAACGTACCTCTTGCCACTGCGAATTTTTCAGCCTGTTAATATGCTCAAATAAATTGTTTACTTGAACAACTTGAAGCATCACCATATCCCAAAATCCAGCTAAATCCTCGTTAGTCGTAGGAAATTCTTCACCGGGCATTTGATTCTATATACAAAATAAAAAATTGACTTATTAATAATATAAACAAATAAAAAAAATTATAAATATCTAATTTAATGTAAATAATTTACAATATTCTTTTGGCAAAGTCCTTCAAATTGTTGCATTTTTTGGGTCGCAAGAAGTCTGGCTTTTCCCGCAGCAGAACGTAATTTTCCAGCCGCCTCTTCCGGCAATGAATTATCACTTTCCAGCTCTGCTTCAGCTGATGCAGCTAATGAAAAAAGTCTTTCAATTTCAGCCTTTAACAGCTAAAACATAAAAAAAAAAAAGAATATAAAATATTTACATATAATTAAATAAAATGTTTGAAAATAATTCGCGAAATATAAATAAATATAAATTGTTCTTACTCTAGTAAAATAATGGCCATCTTTCTCAACAACTGCATTGTCATTTTCTTGCGCTACTTTCAGTTGTTCAGCCAAATTTGTCGAGCTTGCACTGGGTTCAAGAACCGGCAACACAACTTCCGGTGCAGCTGGTTGTTGATCCGCAATACTCGTCATACTCGTGCTCAGATTTAACGACTCATTGAATGTGTCATGAACTTTAATGGCATTTTGAGTTGTAATAACTGGAACTTTAACAGTGACTACATTCTTCCTTGGTGACACTGATATCCTTTGTAATGGTTTGACAATCTGTTCACTCCCATCCGTAGGTCTTCTAGGATTGACAACGGGTAATTGTGCTCGAAATTCCGGTCGTAAATGTCTCAAGACCGGTAAGTTTTTTAATGACTCCTCAGTATTTGCATGATCAGTACTAATATCATTACTATTACTTGATTTATTAAAACTACTTTCAGATGAAATTGAATTTATTGATGCACGTTTGGTGAAAAAAGTATTCGCCAATGCACCAGGGCCATACAATCGTTCAGCACGTTGTTGAATAAATGATTTTTCACTGATATTTGATGTATTAATTGTTTGATTATCGTGTTCTATCGATGAGCCATTCAAAAAATTACTATCATGATGATTATTCGATGTACGCGGCGATGAAACATATACATTAGACGAAAATGATTTTGTTTCTTTGTTATAACTATTTAATGATGCTATTCCAAATGTTTTTCTTCCAGATGTATTGCTACGTATTGGACTTATATCTGCGAATGTTGAATGTAATGCGACACCACGATCAACCTCAGAATAACCTTGACTAATATTTAATGAACTTCTTGACTCGACAAAAGTCTCCACTTTACACTCTTTGTTACCATTACTAAAACCATTTTGTCGTTCCATCGCTAATGGCGATATTGATTGACTTTTAATTGGTACGCCAAGGTGTTCGTTAGATCTAAAATTAAAAATAACAAATTTATTAATAGTTACAAAATAATTTTACAAAATAAAAATTAATTTTTAATTGATTGATGAATTAAATTCAATTAATATTTACCTAAAACCGGCAGGACTAGTTTCTCTGGTGATTAATCTCGAACCAGGACTACTGTCTCTTGATCTAAAACCCTCTCGGAGTTTACTATCGTATCTGGTGATGCCCGAGTAGCCACTTATACTGCACGCTAAACCAAGATAGCTCGGCTTCTTCGCTGTCACCTGCTCTGACTCGTTGTCGCCATTTAAATTATCAATTGATGCCTCTATATTCGGTGTTTTTAACGATTGACTCTGAATTACTTCACTACTATTATTGCCATTCAATGGATTATCAATTTCCGTTGTTATATCTCCGTTGCTTGATAGATTCAAACTATGTAATGTTTTCTCAGACACAGAACCGATCGTTTGCTCTGCAATAATAAAAAAAAAATACATAGATAAACAAATTAATTTTCTATATTCACTTATGTGTATGTTATTTTTTTTTTGTTTTTCCTCTTTTATTTCCACGTGTCGTATGCAACGAAACAAACTCGTTTAAGGCAAAACATGTTTTTTTTTTTCGTCTCCACCGCTCAGGGAATATTATATGAGGACTAAAAATACATATATCTATACACAGTATATCGATAAAGGAGGTCAGTTGTGTGTCAACTAAATCCTGTTTCACTTGAATGATAGTGTTGCTTGAAAATGTTCTTATTATCAACATAATTATCATCATCACTCAACACTAAATACTCTCTTGCAATCTCACCTGTCCCTATATAAAATACCATCAGGTGAGAATACATAGGATAAAAAATAAGAAAATACGACACAATGTTACAGGAATAGAATACGAGTCACGGGTTTTATGTGCACACTACCACTGAATACTGATCTCGTCACAAAAGAAGAGTAAAATGTGGTGTGTCATCAATTCGTCTTTTGGCACGAGAATCAAGTTAGATTCTCAATCTCATCTATTTAATTTACACATACACATAACCACTTGGGCTAATTTCGATTGAAGCACGATGAGAATAGACAAGCCCTTGGCTATAGCAAAATATAAAGGTATACGCGTGGGATCACCGACCGTCTACGTCGGCCAATATCGCAACCTTGAAGAGGCAATATTAAACAGTACGTCCCGAAGCATTATCATAATTATTAATATAAATAATAATCTAAATATTAATTACACAATCATATAAATTATCTCACATTATCCCGTGACTCTTAAATTAAAATACAGAAAAAATAAAATATTATAAACATATATAATGTAAAGATTTGATAAAAGAGAATTGAATCTAAAATAGATATTGATCTCTTTGAACGTGCACATTTTTTGACTTTTGTTTTTTTCTAAATGCCCAACCTGAACGGTCGGATGCAGAGCGATCAACATCAAGGCTGCAACTACCGATGCTGTCCTGGCTGGTCATATTTGGATGTTTGTTGTTGCCGTCGTCGTCGTTGTGTGTAACGCAGCTCTTTGCCGATGTTGCTGCAGTGGTAATGATTGTTGGAATGTCCGGATCAACACGATGATAGTGAAGCGGCTGGACAGCGAGTGATAGTGGCCTGGTACGTATTGGCCTACCACCGGGCCCGCCGCCACCGCCAGGCAGCGTCGTCACCGTCGTGTTGTCGTTATTTTGCTCCAGACCTGCCACCTCACCGTGACCAGGCAAACACTGAGATTGGCGCCGGCGATGATCCTCCTCCGTACGATCCTCGTGGACACTGTCGAGGATTTTGGTCTTTGGTCTTTTTATTTTTCTTTCTTTCTATTCTAAATCTATTTTTTTTTCTTATATTCATTTATATAATTATTTTTTTTTAACGTGCAGGGATAGTGTTAATTATGTTTGAGATATCAAAGGAATTCTTGCGAATGTTCTCTTGCAATCTTACAGTGCAGTTCGAGCATTGATCGCTAAGTACAGATGTATATGTGAGTGTATGAGAAGTGTGAATAATAATTAAACAGTAATTAATTTTGCTGGATGATATATGTGCAAGAAATAATCAAGCAAGTGCGTTGAAAAAGGATATTTTATACTACTCAAAATTAAATTAATGTTTGTAAGAGATATGAGAAATAGATAGTGAGAAGAATTTTTTTTTTTAATAATAATATATTCCTGCTTCTATAAATAAGATAAATAATTTATTATTAGAGTAATAATAATAATAATAATAATAGACACTACGTGAAGTCTATTATAAGAGTAAAATTCACACGATTAACGAACACATAGGAAATTGTGTACGTTAATGTAATTAAGAAAAATTTACATTCGACTCGGGAATTAGACGAATGAAATGATTGTACCTGCATCGCCAATGTTTCCATATGAAGAATTTGGAAGGACCTTTTTTATTTCCACCCGGATTTACCGTATACGTACCACTTTCGATTTTCAACGGCATTTTATATTTAATTAATTAATTAACTACAATCAATTGTTAAATTGCGAAATAATAATTCAAACGGAAAATCACTGTACACCTCATGAATTGATTTCCCCAAATTTATTCGACCCTAATGCGACACTCGAATTATTTTCTTTCTCAGCAATTTAAAATGAAAATATATTAGAAAAAATTATAAACTCAAAAAAAGACTCGGATGAAAGTCTAGTCTCAATGATAGCTAGTCGAAGAGTGAGCAGAAGATATATTCTCACTTTACACAGTTGCTTTCTCCATCTTTTTCTTTCTCTTCAAATTCGTCCCTTCCTGGTCCCGTGGATGGGGCTAAGTATTTTTGGAACCCTCAGCCACGAGAGAGTGAACGAGTGCGAGATAGCTTGACATACAGAACGAACAAGAGAGGCAATAAGTTGTGGCACGCGCGACTTTTTCATGCCCCGACCACCATCTCAAACTGACAGATAATATCACTTTCCTCATTCTCGATTTATCTATCTTTTTTTCCTCAGTTTCTTTCGTTCACTTATCATCTCTCACGTCGATTTCACATTCATACAAGCACGAAAATCGCCGAGTCTTCAAACGTTACGCTAAGATAAATTTCTATTTTATAGCATCGTCGATAGATAAAATTCGCAAGTTTTTTTTTTCTTAGTGTACGTAGAGGTCAAATGCTCAACAATGTATCCCATATGTTAATTCCTGTGAGAGATCTGTTTTCCATTCATGCGTCGTCATTTAGTTTCCGTCGTTACTTTCACACCGACAACGAGAAACATCCGCGGAACGGATTTAATATGTTTTTGTTTGGCTTTTTCCTGTTTGTATTCTGTTACGCTCATGACATTTAATGATTTTCACATAGTTTATCTATCATCAAGCACAGTCAGAAACACAGTAAACAAAGTAATAATTTTATATTTTGGTGATAATGATGAAAAAAGATTTCTTTTTCTTTCTTTCTTCCTCTTTCTTCCTTCTCTTAAATTCCTCATATGAATTTTCTATCAAAATCGTTAAACCCTCTCACTTGACTTGTATATCTTGTCATTTCTTTCTGTACAAGTGTTGAATTAAACGAAGCAGAAACCAGTTGACATCAAGCAGAAGACATTTTTTACACCCTCAAGCAATGTCGTCGGTTTCAATTACCGTTACAGTAAAATAAATACCATCTTTCATTTCAGTTCATTTCTATTTCTCTTCTTTTTCTTATTTCCCTTCAGTTTATCATCAGTCACATAACTCCATCCAATCCAGAACTGTTAAAATAAACGAATAAATAAGAAATCCAGCCACGAGATAAAGAAAAAATATTAAAAAGAGAAAATATTGTAGAACTTTAAAAGCTTCAACTCTGAATATTGAATATTTGCATGATATACCATTTTATTTCGCCCCATGGCAACGTTAAATCGATTTCTACCTTTCGTTCCGCCATCATCTTCGCTGTCGTTGATCATACAGTTTATATCAACCTCGTCATCAATACGTTAACAATCTCGTGAGCTCATGGAAACTGAAGAAACTAAAAAAATAAATTAAAAATTAAAATAAATCCTTGGCATCAAACGACAAGATGATAATCATTTAAAGCAGTTCGCAGCCACCATTGTGTATTCTCCTCCAACAACTACTCACGCGTAGCATTTGAATTCATAGCTTCCATACTATTCTGCATTCCCAGACGACGTCGCAAGTGAGAAAGAGAAAAGCAGATCTCTCTCTCTCTTGTTCCTTCAGTCCAGTCATCCGTTCAACTCGACTTATTTACGTCCACTTTTATTTCTTCATTTTTATTTTCTCTCTCAACAGTAATCTCCAGGGTGTTTTCATTTCCATTTATTTTTTATTCCTCCTCTTCACTTCATGGGATAATAATTCTTCATGTGGCATATTGTACATATATGCACACACATAATACATAGTCGAGTCATCATTACAAATGAGTTCTTGTATGTTTGTTTAATATTGATAAATTATTAATGAGCATAAACTCGAAAAAATTTATAATTATGACAATTTTAAAAATTTGATGATTCAATAATTATTAAGTTACATAGTTCATTTGTCTATAGCAACAATCTCAATTAATATTTAACGTAAATTAATTAATAACCACATTAATAACAATTTTAATCATCCAAGTATAATGATAAATATAAATAAAAAAATAAAGTAAATCAATTAAATTTTAAATATCAATTAATTTGATTAAAGAATTGAATATTGAAATGAAATAATTATCTCGACATCTTTTTCTAATTATTAAAAAATATCAAAATAAAATTGTTATAATTTATAATTGACATAAATAATATATTTATATCTCCAAGTGTACTTCAACACATGGCAATTTTAATCTCATGATTGATTCATCTCATACAAAACAAACATAAATAGAAAATAAAAAATAAATTTCTTTTTATAAATCAAATTAATTTCCCATCCGTATTTCCGTAACGTTGTTTATAATTATACACCAGTACTGATTATCCGGGAAAAGTCATCCAACGGTATTATTATATATATAAACATTTGTATTCTCTCTTTTGCTTGTACCTCTTGTCTCGACCCTCGCTAAGGGGTAAGTGACACCGCACGAACTCACGGTCTTTTACCTATTTATAAACCAAAATAAAATACGATGACTTTTGAACTGTGTGCCACAATCTTTTCCCTCCTCTTCTTTATCTCCTTCTATCTTTGCCTCGTTTTCTTGCGTATTTCCCCCTCGGGGTGAGTGGCATCCACATTTACTTATGTTGTCTCCTTTCCAAGTCTTCAACGTGTCCAACATTATTCCTCATCATCCTGTATTTTTTTTCCCACTTCTCTCTCTCTCATTTGGCTTTTAATATCTTCAACTGAGGAACAGACGAATGATCATTACAATAAAATGAACAAATTAAAAATTATTACACCAGAGATTAATTCAATTGCAGACTTTGTTTAAATTATATACAGAGCTATTGAAAAATTCACTTGCTTTGTATATTATTATTTGATTTGTTTTATTTTTATATTTATTAAATAGAAGGAAAATTTAATGTAGATAAATTTTTCTTCAACGATATTAATACAAATATACATTGAAAACATAGCGGGGAAATCAAGGTACAAATGCGTGACGCGACCGGAAGTGAAGTTACCGATACAACCATGAAATGCTTGGTTGCATTACACACGTAAGGAAATAAAATTATCATAATTTCCAACGTGGCTCAGATAATTCTTTCAATTCTTTTTTTTTATAATATTATCTGTTGTTCACTTGCCATATCATACAATTCAAATCTTCAATGTGCAATATATCATTTGCTAAATGTATATATTTATATTTATATACAACATTTATTTATTATATCACTTTGATATATTTTTTTTTTATTTCAATTGCGATTGTCCATATAAAGTATAGAGATATAAAAGAGATTGGTAGTGATAGTGTCATTAAAAAATCTCCGCCTACATGAATATTATATGTCTTTTGTCCATATTTAATATGTAGTTACGATGAATTTTATGCGTGGGATCGTGTATTTTTTTTTTATTTATTAAATTGTCACATGAATATTCGTCAGATAAAATTTACTCGTGAAAGTTTTTTTTTCATCATCAAAATAAATTAATTCTTAATAAAATTTTTCTTTTTTCCTCACGTCTATTTATAATACCTATCATTTTCTCCAATTATTTATTGTTAAATATATTAATTAATAATAAATGAAAGTGCACTTTTACAATGCAATCGAATTAATTAATTAAAATACTGATGCATCGTTATTTGAAAAACAATTTAAACCATAAAAACCCGTAGAATGAAAGAGGAAGAAAAAGGTTAAACACTCAACATTTCATCTAATCCCACACTAACAAGCACAAATATGCGTGTGGCATATATTATAAAATAACCTAATGACTCTTTATAAAACATTTCCCCTTTACATTATTATATTCCCTGTCTACAATTTAAATCATCATAAAATTTTTTTTTCTTCATCTATTTAATAATTAAAAAATACTAACAAAAAAGTGTATAAAGAATTTTGAAATCGCTGATTATACATCTCTGATTATCAATGACATGCCGTTGAAAATGTTCTGAGGAACCGGATTTCCGAAAAAGGAAAAAACCAAGAAGTTAAATGCAGAAACTGGACACAGACATGTATCGATGAAACGCCCACATTTTGCGTGTGCCCGCGCGATTAATTGCTCAAGGAGCAAGAGAGATACACAAATAAAGAAATAAAAAAAATCAATATATGTAAATAAATATTTATAGAAGAAAAAATAAATAACTAAATGAATGAGAGAAATAAATGACGATAAAAATTCCAGGTGAGAAAATAAAAACAGAAAGTTATACATTATGTATATAATAAATAGCAAATATAAATAAAAGAAAAAAGAGAGCTATATATTGACAGTGAATTATTTCATTATAACAATGGATAACGGATAGAAAA
>JAQQBR010001833.1:6468394-6478415 GCA_030347285.1 Microctonus hyperodae
AGATGAGCTCACGGCGATGTATATACGTATTTTCACGATAGTATAAAAAAATAAAATCTACAATAATAAACCAGTGAATGTATATATTTATTCATAAAAGCTGATTAATGTTGTATAACCTATAAAAAACGAAATGTATGAAAATTTATTCAAAAGTCCATTGCATCGTGTATTTCTTTATGGTACATTGAAAAGAGGTGAACCAAATCATGAATTTATTTGTAACAAGGCAAATGGTTATGCGAAATTTTTAGGAATAGGTAAAACGGTTGATAAATATCCATTGGTTATTGCTACTAGATATAACATTCCGTTTTTGTTGCACAAACCGGGTACAGGAAATGTAAGTATTTAATTTAAATATTGACAATTTATTATGTATTATATTTTTATATATATACATACATATATACCCATGTATATAATGAATTCATTTTTATTTTTGCAGCAAGTTTTGGGTGAAGTTTATGATGTAGATTCAAAAATGTTAGAACGTATGGATACATTTGAGGAACATCCTGATTTTTATACAAGAATGGACGCTGATGTTTATCTAGCACCAGACAAACCAAATTTTGATTTTGAATCAGTATATAATATCCTTATTTTAAACAAAATTAATTAGCTATGTATATAACATAATGTTTTGGCATTTGAGATGTATTTTAATGTTGAATTGATATTTTATTTGCAGGAAATTTCGTGCGCTGTTAGAGCTGGAATATATTTTTTACCAAAGTTCAAGAGTACATTATTAGAACTGCCAATGTATGGATCATACAGTAGTTCAGGAAGTCATGGGCTTAAGTATGCTGAAAGGTATAATCGTGATATATCTCATAATCATCGAGCTGAAGTTTTGTAATATTCATAATATTGAGTTCATTTCTATAATTTTATTTACGTTCAATTGAATTTTCATTGCATCAATGTTTCCATCCACTTAATTGAATTGGTGGAAAATAATGTTTACAAAATCTTAAAACGTTTTAAAAAAGAAAATTGATTGAATTTTTTTAGTGACGGGGACTCGGCAAAGCCTGAAGATGTGATGTAGGAAATATTTATATTTAAATTCAAAAGAAATTAATAAAAAAGAAAAATTAATTGAATAACTACGCTCGATTGTTTTATAAGACTATCAAATTAACTGTGTAGATTTGTATAAAGTATTTATCACTATTAAAAAATAAATTATAAATATATTCTAATCATTGAAGAATAATAAGATAATATAATGATTAAATATGTAAACTGAAAATGAAAGGTATTAATCTATTTAAGCTAATGAGATGAAATAATAGAAATTTTGAGTTATAAGTGATTTTTATTAAGGTATTCTTTTTTTTCCTTGTCACATATGCTTGCACCACAATCGCTTTACGATCTATCAATCTCATTTTCACATTGCAGAACTCCATTGTGTTCTCGCATTCAATTGTTTAGCAATAAATTTACCTATTTCAGATCACACATCGTAACAAAACACAGGCCAGCTCTGCTTCAAGCTGGAAAACACGCCACACAAATAAACTCGAATTTATCTCATTTATTTTCACATCATAACCTCTGATCAATAAAGATTATACACAATTTTTTTGTTCATGTAAAAATTCTGTGGCGATTAAAAAAATACTAATAGACACACACCAGTTCATTACGTTGCATTATAAAATAAGAAATCGAATACATTATAAACTTAAAAAAAAAAAGTAGATGAAATGTACATGACCAGTTGTTCAAATCCAGCTTGGTATAGTCTTATTTGATATCTGATGATGTATTACATAAAGGGTAGCGTCATTTTAAAATGCCTTTGGCAGTATTTTATATAAACGCCCGATGAAAATTTTATTTATCTAGTTCTCGGTTTCACTTATGGCCACAGAGTAATTCTAAAAAAAAATAAATTGCCCCCGCTTTTTAAACAATCAAAATATTACTTCATTTACTCGTTTGATAAAAAAAAAATTTTTTTTCTAAATCTAACACTAATTAAACAAGTGTAAAGAAAAAAAAAGAATAAAAAAACGTAGTAGTTTTCTTTTTTTTTTTTACGTTTGTGTATTTAGTTTAGCATATTGCTTTCTTTGCGGATTCTTTTTTTGTTTTTGCATGTACGATCGCACCTTTTTCCTACGTCTTCCTTACACTTCCAAAAAAATTGATATACATATATTCATGTATACTCATTCATTAATTAAGAAGCTACTCTCGCATAGTGTATTGTTCAATAATATCGCGCACCATTTACAGATTTTTATTTCCCGTTTCAAATTGCCGTCCCGAAGCCCAGCCCCGGCGACTCGCTCACATTCATTGTTTTTTTTTTACTTCTCCTATACATACATATTACCTATACGCATAACATAATTTATCTAGAATTGTATTATTCTTTCTTTTTTCAATTCTTCATCACTGCACAAAGCAACGTGGTATTATTAATATTTTATAGAATTAAAATTTCCCGTAACCACATGCTTTTTTATTTCCTATTTATGTATTTTATTTCTGTTGTTGATGTACCCCTCTCAAGTAATTTAATAAAAGCCGATAATAATTATTGAAATTTTTTTAGAATCAGTCAGACAAATTGCAAACACTAACCAAGACAATTTCCAATAAAAATGATTAATCGTTCATTGAAAAATGTTAATATCATTTGTGTCAGAGTCTTGTAATTTTTTTTTCTTACGGAAAGCGACACAAATTTATTCAACCTATTCCCACACACACACACGCAAACATATACGCATACACACGACACATAAAATCCTTAGCCTATAAAGAATGTTTGACGGCACGACTGGGCTACGATACGGGGCGAAGCGACAATTAATTGATGGTTCTTTGATCGATGATGAAGGTTTCAGCTCTGATCTTGTGGCAATGAATCATATTTATTATCAAGCGACAGCTGTGGTGCTTGTGATTGTGAGTCTTGATTTCCATACGATCTACTGCCACCTCGATTACGCACTTCCTCAAAGTTTCCTTCCTCTCGCTTCCTATAAATATTAATAACAAATATAAATAATTAATAAACACATTAATCTATGAATAATTATGTTTACATTTTTTTTCTTCCCCTTTTCTCACATCCGATTTTAGGCTGACGACTTACCGCCTGCCCCATGGGCCAGCTGATACTTCAGCAGCTTGAGGTTGCTTGGCGTTCAATGTTGGAAAATATTCTTCGCTACGAATATCTGGCGCAACATTTTTCATACGCGGCCGTGTAATCTGAGTGGCTCCAGATTGATTTCTAACATGTGGTGCTTTGTATACACCGCCCACAACATTTGATGACGATGATGGTGGTGGTGGTGCAGGCGTGGTGGATACTTCTGTTTCAGGTTGATTTGGTAAATCAGCTTTTTTCCATGGACCACTTTGTTTAGATGTCACTTCACCTGATTCACCATCAGATCCATTATCACCTGTACCTCTATCATCATCAGTTTCACCATCAAAATTGTCATTTGTCTGTAGATTGCCAAGCTTTAAACCTGTGTAATCTTTTTTTTCCTCCTCGAATTCTTTCCACTCTTCATCATCCTGTAATAGTTTAAATTTATTAATAAACTTTGATACAATTCATTAAATAATTTATAATTAAAGTACATGATAACGCTAATGAATTAATAATGACAACTTTCTCTTTAAGTAACTATCGTTGATTGATTAAAGTCATTATTGAACTTTAATTTTATTCTGAGGTTTTATTATTAGAGGTTAAGTTGTCGTATCGATGAACCATCTGTTAGATAAGATTATTAATAATTGATTGACGACAGTTGTTGAACAATGAAATGAGTTAAAAGAAAGTTGTTATGTTTTGCTAATTATATAACAGAAGATCAGGAGAGCACTCTAAAGTTACAAAGCCCCGTACAAGGCTTTGTCAAGTTGATGTGAGGGTTAATTTTTGTCATGCTTCAATGTGTGACGTTTATCTGATGATCAAACATGGCAGTGTCCGTGAATCATAGTCTAGATTTTTCATTTTAATAACCTATTTTATGTAATGTAATAATAATAATGAATTTAATTAAAAATCAAAAGATATATACTTAAATAAATTAGGTACCTCAATAGGTTGTTGTGGCTCTTCTTCCTCTGAATTTTGTGGTTTTTCTTTCAATTTTATTTTTTCAACACGTTTTCCTGTTTCCTCCAATTTCTTAGCAATCTCCTCAGTGGTGGTAAATTTCTTTCCCTTTGCCTTTTTCCGGTCTTTCTTTGCAAAAAAGTCATCGAGATCCGCCATTTTGATAATCAATATTTTTCTTATTATAAAAAAAAATTTTTTCCGTGGATTAAAATTGGAATATTATGGAAAAAAAACGTGAAAATTATTCAAAAAGTAATTGTGGTCTACGGGACCGTGCCGAATATGCCGCACCACCGATAGCTGCGCCTGGGCTTTGACCACATGGGCTTGTCGTGCCAACCGGAAGTTGTTGACTCACTTCGACATCAAGCTCAATACTCGACACCATTAAATACCATCAAAATCATCAATTTTACTTTAAATTCACTTCAGATTTAACAATATTTAACAGTTTATCGGTTTTGTTAACTGTAATTTTCACAAATTATTCATTCATTTTTTCTCGATGTAAAATATTTATTTTTTATATTTCCCGCGATATAATAAATATCATGATTATCGACTGAAGAAATTTTACCTACATCGATATATATCGAATCGCAAAAGGCGCGAAAATACTTATTTAATTGATTATAATTATAAATTACAGAAATTTAAAAAAATATACAAACAATTATATTTAATTCAATTAAATACTTTATATATACAAATAAATTTATTTAATAAAAAAAAATATACAATGTGCATTCATAGTAATAATTGCATGAAGAGGTTATAAATAAATCTCGAAATGCGCACGAGAGAAAGTCAGATCTAAGAAATATAATTCCAAACTGATTTATTCATGTCAACAGTTGTTTCACGCGGATTTCCGGTTTGTCACTGTAAAACCATTTGGCCCTTGTAACCAACCACCTCCCCGTGACCTGTTCACTCTCTCTCTCACCACACATTCATACATGTATATTTAATTCTCGTGATCGTTGATTTTTGAAATCAAAAGCGTGTCGTGGTTAATGAACGATCTGTCTACGCTCTGTGCCGTTGAAACTAGTTGGTCCTCCCAGTGGAAAATAAAACGTAAAATAAACACGATGAGGCAGTGGTGGTGAATAAGGAGCATGAATAAAAAAAAATCTTGGCGGCAAGAGCGAGAAAAGGACAGGGGAATTTGTACAGTCAAGAAGAAGAAGAAAATAGAAGAAAGAGGGCGCGGGCGAACGGCGCTTTGCGTCGTTTAATTTTGGAAAACTGCACAAAAATAGACACCGCCCCCTCGTCATACTTAGCTTCAACTCACCGGTTGAATTTGATCGTTATCCACTTTATGATACTGTAAAAAAAATATTTATATGAATAAATAAATAGAGAAAAGAAAATTCAAGAGGAAAAATAATTCACTTTGGACTTTGAAACATTTAGAATTAAATAAATTATAATTAGATATATAAAAAAACAATTATTCATATTAGATATGCATATAATTATCATGAATATAAATTGTTTTAATTTAATATTTAAACATGCATGTTTATAATAATATAAATATAGTTGTTTGACACAGAGAATTAATTAACATGGAACATTGAAATTATAAATTGTGTAATTTTCATGACTTCAATATGCTTATTCTGTCAAACATCATCATCAAACACAAAACTTTATTACTTATTTTAATTAAATAATTAAACTACATATATACACACAATAATTTTTATTTAAACTTACTTTCATGTTTAAGCCAAATTAATAATATACATAAATAAATTTATACACCCACATGTATCATAATTATAAATAATAAATTTAAATTAATTGAAATTTATTTCTAATAATTAAATATAAATTCTTTGATGTCATGATTATTCATTTATAGAAATAATAATAAATATTTACAAATCAAAATGCCCTCTCACCATCAATCATTTATCAATGCTTTGAGTTAAATTCAATTTTGCAGACAATATATATGTATATATACGCATATATCTATCAACTGAAAAAATAATTATATATGCCACACCATGATAGTGATCAGTTTGAAGCAAAATAATATTTATATTAGCTTGATACAAGTGAGCCTGGATCCAAGCCAAATGTCAGCACTCAGGATTATATCCTAGTGTTTTTAAATAATTTATACTAATATATATTCAAAATATACATATATACAAAGAAAAAATTAAATTATATTCAATATTGATCCAATTTAATTTTTCTATAAATGAAGATAAAAATAATATGAATAAAAATAAATTAATATCACGGTTAATTTGCAGAGTTTGATTAATTTGTACGTGTTTTAGTATTATAAATAATAATAAAAATAAAATAAAGCTTGAACTTTTGATCCGGAAACGGAAAAGCTGTTTTTTGCCTATTAATAATATCAGATGAGGAGACATTTCAATGAATTGAAATAAAATTAGTGCGGTGAGGGGTAAGAATTTTGGGCGTTAATATGTATAACTGAGTCCAATTGGAATTGAGGAAATATAGAAGCTTAAACAGCGCGTGCGTGCAAGCTCAAAGCTCCTTCTCGCCGACGCCTTTAGTGAATGAAGTCCATCAGAGAGAAAGTCAGTTTCCAGCTGGTCGTCCACCCTCGCGTGTTCACCTAATTCTAAATATTGAAGATTATTATTATTTATATATATATACATATATAAATGTATGTATATATGTATAAATATACATGTAATATTTATTATTAATATAAGGAGAAAATTAATTGCTTAAAGTTCTACGATAAAATTCTGATGGAAATTTTATTCGCAATACATTTTTAAAAATCATCATTTAATATTTTTTTTATTACACAATTTTTGGTAATGACAACAATTATTTATTTTATTTTAATATATACTAACAGAATTAATGTTATTTTTTATTGTTTATGTTTGAAATTAATTGCTGTATTAATAACAAAATTAATTATAACATTTATGTATTCATTTTATTTTTTGTTTTAAATATTTTATATTATGATTTTTTATTTTAATCACAGGGATTATTTGCATGAGTAATATGAATGTTTGAATAATTTAGTAAAGCTAAAGTTGAAGAAAAATTAAAATGACAGAATTATATATATATAGTTACAATGAGATATATGATATATTTACATTTTAAAATGTGGGAGCTGTATAATTAGTCAGATATGATACAGCGACAGATTTTTAGATAATTAAACTTTTTATATCATGATAAAGACCACCATCGTAATATATTATTCATTTAGACGTATTTAATTGTTTGTATATTTCTAAGAAAAAGAAAAAAAAACAGGCGAAAGTACATGTAAATTCCAAAATAATTTGAAAGCTTGGAATTTTACTGATATACCAACATTGGGAATTTAAATAAACAATTTATTTAAAAAATCTATTTCCTACAAGCATAAACAATTTAACTAACATTAATTACAACCCTTCGATCAACAATATCACATTATAAACTAATAAAATTTCAGAAAAAAAAAGCACTGAAAAAGAAAAACTTAACCTATAAATTTAATTTATAGGTTAAGTTATTTACTCAATAAATAAATAATATTATAATAAAATTGTTGACATGTATTATTAGCCTGTGATTAAATTAATGATATAAATTTTTGGAATTTAATTTTAGAGTAGTTGTAAATCTGGTAAATACTGTTAAGTAAAGACATCCGGATATTCAGGAAGTTTCTCTCATCTTCTTGGAAAATCTAATTAGGTGATCTGTAATACACTTGTGACTTGCTAAACTCGCGTAAACTGCACTTGCATCTCATCATATAATATATTAATATATATCCCAGCATATAACATACATACATATAAATTTATGTACACGACTATAGTTTATTTCATTTTATTTTAGTGATCATGCAAGAATTATATGCACGTATATATAAATCCATAAATATAATATACACAAATTGTTAACATACAATTACAAATGTTTCATAATTTATCTAAAGCCGAATTAAATGAGATATTAAATCGAAACAAAAAATATTTTTAAAATATTATATATTACAATTTAATTATTAATTTTTATCATTTAGAATTTTGTTTATTTTTTCTGATTAAATTTCATATTTTATTTTGGAAAATAGAATAGATTGTTTCAATGTCTCTTTGTTTATTATTTAGGATAAAGTGCCATTAGTATGAATGAAAATTCATGTAATTGATATTCAACTTAAAATTAATATCCTTCAAAATTTTCATGAGTGATTCGTTACATAAGTAATGACTAAATATAGCAAACATTTGCTGGATCTCAGCCATATTCATATGTCCGCATATCCGCTTATCTTTTACCATATAATGTGCCCAACTTAATATTTAAATACAATTTGCCTAATGACAAAAAAAAAAATTACAAATCAAACAAAATAGTAAAATAATATGTGCCTATATTAAATGAATATATTTATCTTTCATCGATAATTATATCACTTGAATGCGTGAAAACTTGTTCGAAATAATTTATATTTATATTTTTATTGTCGAATAACAATAATAATTTCGTTAATACTTAAAGCTTAATTTAGCTGTACCGTATCCTGTTCATTTTCACGCTGCCATAAAATTCACATCGGAAGTGATAAATTTTCAGTTTCAACAACAGTTAAAATAAAGTCATTTCGTTGTATGTTTCAACGCAGTCAATTTATAACTACTAAATAGATTTAACAATTACAGCGTATAATGATCAGAGTATTAATTTTAAATTGCAAATGATTGATATTGTTTGCAAATAAAATTTTTATGTTGACATTTTTCTCATCAATAATTAAATGCTTCAATTCTGTTAAAATGAAGAATTAAATAACACAATAAAAAAAGCAATAAGAGGTATATTAATTACCCTTTCAAATAAGCACTACATCGATGTAAAATTTATTTTTACATCACTTAATTATTTTACTCTTCGTTTTTTCATATAAAATGGTTGATTGAGGATTTGTCTTTTTCCGCTTTGCTGCCGCTGTGATTTGAGTTCGCCAGCAAAGGGGAACAGGCCGATTCTCTACTTCCTGACAACATAAAAAAAAGCAATTAGATAATAAATTAATTAAACATACTGACAATTACGTAATAAAACATACTTTCCAATTTTTCCAATTCATTTCTTGCATATATAAATGAGATAAAAAAATGATTGTACGAGTATATATATTAATATGCAGCTAGTACGTGGCATAAACCCTCTGCTTTTTGAAATCTATCGTCGTTGGATTAACAGCCTATTCCCGACTTCGGGGTATTTTCGTCACGAGTCCAAGTCGACCGACATGTTTGCCGCCCTCGCTCAACACGAAAACACGTTCTTGCTAACTTCCTCGGCTCGTAAACTTGCGTGTGGCTTTATAGAATAATGTCTGGATGCATATATGTATGCTTCAACCAAACAGTATGAGTTTAAATCAAGCGTCGCCCTTTACTATACGTGTGCGAGTAACAAAGAACAGAAAGCGACGAAAAATAAAAAAGAAAAAAATTGTAAACAGCCGCGTGCCACACGCTCCTACACGTCCAGGAAACGATCTACAGGCGTGAGGAAAATGCTTTTTGTTTTGAAGTATTTACATTATATATATTATATATATGCAGATAAAGTGTATATATATACCTCCATCACAATCATATTAAATCATTGCAGGATTTTCTCGACATGTGAAAACGATGAAAGCTTTGTAAGATTGCGGACTCCAATCCAATAATAAATTTCATCGTTTCTTGAGTGTCTTTCAAGAAATCAAGAAATATTATTCAAGCGTTAACCTCAAAATTTTTATACAACACATAATTTTCCATTATCTAAAAAAACAAAAAAGAATAATTATTATTCATAAAAAATCAATGATAAATTTATTTTCTAAATAATATTCATTGTATTATTAATTCAATATTA
>JAQQBR010001833.1:6490628-6504187 GCA_030347285.1 Microctonus hyperodae
TATATTTTTATAATGCTAAATATAATTTATATGATTTATATTATTTGAAAGATTTATTATTAATATTTTTAATTCTTTATATGCATAAAAGTATTTTCTATTTAATTATTTCTTTATACTTCGCACTTACAATATTCTGAATATATAATCTACACTATTTATTTTTATCATTGTTTCGTTTTTTTTTTGTTTATTTTTTCTATGTTATATACTATGAAAGAATAATGTTAAAAGAATATAATGTGGCACGTTTGTATATAAACACTTCTTTTATCTAATGGCAATTTATATTGAGTTTCAAACAAGTATTTTTTTTTCTAACATTATATATACTTCAAAGTTATATACAAACGATTATTTAAAAAGTTTTATTATATTTTGTTATTCAAGAAATAAATTCAAAAAATAAAACATATTAATAAACACATATTTATATATATACAAGTATAAATATGAATTAAATATTATTTATTATTTGATTGAGAAATTACAAATAATTTTGTAAATATTAAAATAGTATTATTATTATTTTATTTTTATTATGGTGATAAAACTTGGAGATTAAATCAATTTTAATATTTATATAGTAAATATAAATCTCCCACGTTCATCAAGTATTCATATGTTTAAAAATTATTTTAATATTATAAACTTTATAAATTTATGATTAATTTTATTGAAGGGATAAAAAAAAAAGTTTATGCATGGCCTTGTGTATTTAAAATTCTAAATTAACTATAACAAATATTAAATATCAATTGAAAATAATCGCTTTATTTCATTCAATCATTTATCGTCGATTAGACGCATTCAGTATCAATAATTTTATTTCGCCTCTTCATATTTTATACGCATGCATGTATTATTATATTATATGTTGTTGTGTGTATTATATTATAAAATATATTTTTATATTGGACGGTTTTGTTTGATTGTAATGTCACGTGTAGAATATTATAACGCGCGCGAAAATACAAAGTACCTCATTAATGCAAATGAGATTTAACGTAATTGTGTGAGGAGTCTGGAAATTCATTAAGAGTTGAGCATATAGATGAGTCCAGTCCACGGTCACTTGAAAAAAAAAAAAAAATGTAATTACTTTTTTTATTCTTCTCTCCTTTTATATTTATTTTTTACGCTCTTTCTTTTCTTCCTTCTCCACTTTAATTCTTCTTCTTCATTTTTTTTTCTTCTTCTTCTATGTGTCACCTCAATGCATACATATAAAAGAATATCCTGCCCGTTTGCTACACTCCAAATTTGGACAATACTTATAAAAAAAAAATGCGTTGGCCGAATTTCGCAAGATAATTTCTTCAGCGGTCATAAAGAAAGACAAAGTTGAAAAATAAAACAGATAAAAATGAATAAATATATAAATGAATAAATAAATTCAACTGAAAATATATTAAATTAAAATTCTTCGAGAAGAAGATATCTTAAGCATTTAAATAAAATTATTGGCAAAAATATAAAGGGAAGAATGGAAGAAAAATTTTTTTCTTATATTGATTAACGATTATTGATGTTGTATATCAGAGGATGTGTAATATTTATATACATGTATATACATATTTAAATGTGTGTAAATGGCGGAATATATATGTGTAGAACTGCTTTGAGAATCGGGGCTTATCCGAGGCCAAGAGGGAAGAGTCTCTTCTTAACTCTCAACCGGACTTCTACTTCTTTTTATATTTTTTTTTATCTCTTCTTTTTTTTTCTTCCTCCTTCCATACATACATATATACAACACTTGTATTTTTTTACCGACTTCCCACCTTCTTTGCCATGTTCTTCAAGCCGCAACAACCACAAAAGTACTAACTTCTGTTTACGATTGCATGAACTTAAATTTAAATAATTCTTTTTTACCTGGTGAGATTCTTTTGTTATTTTTTTTTCCCCCACTTTGCTTATCATTTCCTTCAACTGTGAATGTGTCGTTCTAACATTCCACCTACGTGCGCATCCGACAAGAATTTTGAGGATGTATAGAAATAATAAAAAGAAAAAAAAAAGTTCTTGAAAATATATTTACACTCACACATTTAATTTAACCTCTTTCACTTTTACTTTTATTCCTCAGCCTTGTCGCGATTACTCTTGTGCATTCTGCAAAAAGAATTCATCCACTCACTTATGTGACTCGTTGTATTATAGCAATAAAAGGAATTTTATGTAACGATATGATCGTACAAACTTATATGTACATAAATATATTTATCAATAGTCTTAATTTGTATTTGAAAATTAAATAAGAAATAAAATATAAAAATTAAGTTTTAATTTGGTCTTCCAGTAATATGCAAAAACAATTCAATTATTTGTTTATATTATACATTTATATATCTAATATAAATAAATATATACCATGTATCCTTATAACAACAATGGAAAAAAAAAAATTAATTTTTTATTCTCTGTTTTCAATATTTTTTATGGATAAATTCAACTCGCTCTCTTGACCCGAAATATTTGAGCCCCCATATAACATACAATTACACAGCTCCCTCTGTTTTTTTTTATTTATTTATTTTTTCTCATCATTTATCCAATATTATTAAAACCATGCGGGCTTACATTTATATAAAAATTAAATACATACATAAATGCAATCAATCTCTATTAATTTCGTCGTATTTTTATTACATTTCCTGCATTTATAAAGTTCAATATATTTATCTTCAATTTTATTTTTTATATTCTTCTGGCTATATGTATGACTAAATATATTTAAATGTACATATAAAGTATATATACTTTGTTATCTGTCTGTAAATAAGCGCAAAAAATATGATAAAAAAAAACAAATACTTGATTTGTTTAATGTGTTTCGATGAACAAAAAAAAAAGGAGTGTGTGAATTGAATAAAAAAAAAATGCGACATCCAAAAAAATCATTCGGTTTCGAAAGATCTTTTGACAAAATACACAAGCATATATGTATATGTATATTTTGTTTGATTCTCTTCACTCTCTTCAAACTTCGACTCACGTTCGCCATGTGTAGTGGTAGATACAATAATATTCTCTCTATCATTCTCTCACGTATATATTATACACATATACATTTAATACAAGCGGTCACATTGTGTGCGGCCGCGAACAGGAAGCATAAATTTTATGAACACCAAACACACCAGGCACACGGATAAAATAGAGAACGAACAAAACATAAATGCGAACAAAGAATGTATATTTATAATAGAAAATAAAGAAAAAAATATACATAAGTAATAATAATTAATGAACAAGTGAGAAAATTACAGAGACGATTAATGCGTTTAAGAACGAATAAAAAAATTGTGTTTGTGTGTAAAATAATTGTGGAATTAATCGTACAATATATATTTATATTTATTTTGATTAAAGTCATCTTGATTAATTTTTTTTTATTTTATTCACACCACGCTATTTCCGTTGAGCAATTTTTTTTATCGCCTTTCCCGGTTTTTATTATTTTTCTTGTTCTTTTTTTTTTATTTTTTTATTTTTTTTTTGTTCTCTATACGACCTTGTACTACTCGTTATTTCCTCTTCAGACTGGCTAAACAACGTAGCATACCACTTCGTTTCCACTCGTTTAATATTCATCGTGTATAATATAAGACCCTCTGATATTTTTTCTCTTATACTCTGCGCGCTAATATTCTTCGTTATATATTTTTTGTACACTAATGCCTTTAAATTAAAATTTAAAAACCCGTGTTTACATTCATTTTCGTCCATGAAAAATCAAAAATACCCATTACACATGTACCTATGCAATGTATGTGTACAGATAATATTATATAGTTTAAAGAGAGAATATAAAAAAATAATAAAGAAATATTTTTCATAATTATTCAACGCTCATTTTGGGCTTGGTAGCTTTTTTTTTCAAGTCTTTCAACAGACAACTACAGTTTAATATTTAATTGTATACATTTCAAAAGTAAAGTCTGCGTGTAATAAAGAAATTTTCGTCGTTTATATTACTTTTTTTTCCATACAATGCGTCGAGGAGTGTAGGCGGTGCAAAAAAAAATATAATAAAAACAGAAAATAAAATAAAATAAAAAAACTCTGTGATAAAAATTTTTCTCACCAGATGCGCAGACTTTTGACGTGCCTTCACATATATTACGTAAGAGTATATATATCTTCCACAATTTTTGTATACATAAAATATATACCTACTTTTTTTTGTTCATCTTGCGTGCAGAAGATATTTAGCCCTTCGTATAAAATCGCCTAATTATCCGGTCTTTGTTGTTGCCGCTTATTTTTTATACCCCTTACAACACACACACACATGTTTAATATTTTTTAATCATCATTATTGTATAATTAATAATTCCACAAAATCATTGGATCTTATAAATAATTTTTATTTATTATATATATTTACATTTTTATTTTCATTCAGCATATTCAGCTTAAATAATCATTGCAATAATACGTTGATTATTTTTAAAAAAATAAATATTATCCTAAATGATTGTAATTTAATAAGGCCTACTATTATTATTATTTTTATATGTATATAGTATTGTATATATACTGATAAAATTAATTCTTGATATACGAATACAGGAGCAAAAGAAAGTTTGATAAATCAAGAGGATAAATTTTATCTTGATATTCTTTGTAAATAATAAAGTGAAAGAATTTTTTTATTATAATTAATTTTTCATTTTTGATTCTAAACTTGAATAGATTCTTTATTATATTTATTTTTTTATATTCTTCTCGCTTGTTTTATTTGCGTTGAATATTCGTGTATACATATTTTATTTGTATAATGGGTATATAGGTTGTTGGTTGCAGGCGAGCTTTAAGCATCAAAGGAACCCTCGAATTCCGGGGCATCTAAACCATACGTCAAAATCAAATGATTTCTATTTATAGTATTAATGGCTTGCAGCTAGCAAAAGCTGTTATGTGAATTCAAATCTACAACGTTCTAAAATAATTGAACAAACAAAAATTCTGTTGAATTATTTATCGGTATAGTTTATTCAATCTTTCATCATGCACAATAATAAGTAAAGTTAGAAATTTAATTGAACTAAATTTATATGTACAGTGAAATGAAAATATATTTGAATAATATTTTAAGATAATTTTTTTTTTTTATTGTTGGTGTTTATATATTTATGTTTGATGTTGATGCATAATTCATGTGACAGTGTAATATTATTGTGACATTTGTATATGGGTCAGTGGGCATATATTATTCTACATTGGTGTTTGGCTTGTTCATCTATTCATTTCGTGGTAAAAGTCATCGAATAGAATATCCCTTTGTGCTCAAATATATGTATATAAATATATCGCCAGGCCAAATAGTCAATTTGTGTCTGCCAAAGATATGCAAGTTTATAATGCTGAGAATTAGGAATTAAGAGAAGTTTATTTATGAGCATATGAGGAAGAAAAACGATTTAGTTATATTAGCTAGTATCGTATAATAATAATAATAATAATAATATTTGTTGTGTGGGGTAAAGGGAACGAAAAATCCGGATAAAATTCTTACGAAATCAGTACCGGTCGACCCTCGACTTTTTATTAAGCAATACGATGTGCAGTTGAAAACAAGTTTATGAAAGAAAGAAAAAAAATTATTTTTTTCTTTCATGAATTTTCTTTTCATTATTCTGATGTTTTATAATTATTTTATAATACTAAATGTGTTTTATATTTAATTATTGTTTTATTTGTTTGATATAAATGTAGGGAAATGTCAGTAGAAAATAAATGATTTTTTTTTTATTTTTTTTTTTATAAGAGATTTGTTTCTGTCTTATGACTTGGCTCGATGCTCAGGCTCTTCTTCACCAATCTAATTTTGTTGCATTTGTCGGTGTCATAATTGACTGTAGAATCTCTCTTCTATCATGACATAAAGCGAGCCTCAATTTTCTCAAAATTAACGAGACAGCGATAATATTGTATATAAATAAATATTCGTTCCATAATAGTTACTAATATTTTTTTTTAATTTTCTTATGAAAATATTTTTTAAAATATAATAGGTTTGACAAGCTATTGACAACCTTTTAGTTCTTTTAACTGGACCACCCAGTTATTTATTTTTCATGCCATTGTGCCATGTCAAATTTCGAGCGCCTACGAATATTATTTTTGTTTTATTATTTCTTTTTTATCATTATTTTTTTTTCTCTCCTTCATTGCTATTTTATGCGTACTTGCTCGGTTCCCATAATGGATTTTTTAAATTTTATTTTCGTCTTTCAAAACATAAAATAAAAGTCAAAAATTTTTTTTTACGATCCACCGCATCCATTATCTTGGCATTCATTAATTAAGGTCAAATTCATATGTTTATACATAAACACACTTACACACACATACATATTATACACATTTCGTAAAAAAAATTAATCGCAGTTAACAACAGAAAGATATGTCCTTGCACACTGGATTATTATATCATAATATTACAAATGAAGTCTCCTGCAGGCTTGAAGGTCAATTCATTGGAAATTAGTAACCTAATCATCAAATCCCTTTGTTCTTTTCCACCGGAAGAACAATATAATAATTCACAAAAAAATATAAAAAATATATAATACGTATAAAAAAAAATAATTTATATAATTCACCATGAAAACATATTAAAATCACAATAAACAACCTCTATTTTATTCTCATCAACTCGGGATTTATTTAATAAAAATATTATATAAATGTCTTTTATTTAATATTTTCAGATTCAATGGTAAAAGTGAACTATGTACAATCTAAACGTAAATGTGAATCCTAGCCCAACGGCTGCCGCGGGTCTTCTCGGCGTCGCGGCGGCCGAGGTCACACCAAGGACACCGGAGATTGTAAATTCATTGATTGCTATGACAAATCCCTTTGAGGGATTTTCTAGTGAAAGAAGTAGAGATAGAACAGATTCTATGAGCAGTGGAGGCGATCTCAGTCCACCAAGTATTCAGCACACATGCAGTCAGCTCATTAAAGAAGGTAAAATTGAAAGAAAAAAAAAATATTTATATATTTATGTAGATGTATGTATATAAGTATAAATAATTAATAGGTTTGAAGAAGAATTTTTGTGATATTAATTATTAATGAAAGAGAATAAAAATAAGATGTTGAATAAATGTTTATGTGATAATATTTATTATAAAGATATATTTTTTTTTTATATGAATGGATGTGAGATATTATAATTTGTTTGGGTTTGTAATATAGGTTTGAAGCTGACGCTGCAGACAAAGAGACGAGCCAATGGCAGCAGCGATGAGGGAAAGAAGAAGCCGAAGAAAGAGGAGGGAAGTGCTGATGATGAAGAGGATGATGATTCTAGTTCTAATAACAATCGTGCTGGGGTATATATTACAATATTATTTTAATTGTTCAGTTGAGATGTGAAAGTAAAGGTTTTTTTTATTTTTGATATTTAATTGATGATTTTATAATTGCAGTTAACGCCTGAAGATGAAGAGAGACGAAGGAGGAGAAGAGAACGTAATAAAATAGCTGCAACAAAGTGTAGATTAAAAAAACGTGAGAAAACAGTGATACTTGTGCAAGAATCAGAGACATTAGAGTCACAAAATCACGATTTGAAATCACAAATACAAGAATTGGAAACGCAACGACGAAGATTAGTGGATATGTTAAGTCTACATGGACCTACGTGTCTTAAACAAACTGGTGGTGTAAATGATGGTGCTAGTAGTGGTGTTAAAGCGATAACGACAAATGAATCACCGTATCAATACAATACTGATTCACTTCTTTTACCGAGTTATCAGGAACATTTTGTATCACCTGCACTTAATCAACCGCAAAATTGTGTCACGGATTATCCTATTAAAGTGGAGGATTTTGATACAGCAGGACATCAGAATTATTATAGACAAGAGAGTACATTTGTGCCAACTTCTGATGCAGGATGCACAGTTTAGTTTATGTATTCGCGGTATTATTTTCACTCATCTCTTAGATATATTTTTAATTTGAAAATTGGTATATGTGTATTGATGAAATTTCCAAATGGGGTTTCAATGAGAGGAAACATATATGTGGAGACATATATTACAGAATAACAAATGAAAAAATATTATTATGCATTCCATAAAGAGAAAAATAACGATACGCGATTTTTTTTTGTTCGATTTAGAACAAACAACATTTATTAATCATAAATTATTCTCACGAGTGCCTTCAAAATTATTTTCTGTTACCATTATTAAATATTAATTGCATTGAGATATTATATAGTGTTGGCACTTGTCCTGAATTGAAGTATTTCATTATATATATTTTTTTTATCATGAATTTATTTCACAGTGTCATTGATGACGGGAAAAAAATCGTTTATTAAGTTCAATCGATCATCTTAAGACATTCCTTTGTAATATCGTTATTACTGTGACATTCTCTTTGAAATCCTGATTGTAAAGAATTTTTGGTGCAACTTTGTTAGAAGAGTCTCGATAAAGACTCGCCTAAATACATTTATACATACGAATAATAATTTGGTATATCATTTTAATTGACAATATAGTTGTCAATTACATTGTTAAATTGTGAAAGAATGTAAAATACATCGCGAGTTATTGCAGGACATATTACTTTGCGATGTTGTTGTGCATACGATATAAATATATTATTTACGATTCTTCCTTTACAAATACGAGAAAAAAAAATTGAATTTAAAAAATTGACGACAATGTACCCTAGATTTACGAAAAAAAAATTTTTTTTTATTTTATCATACGATTTATTTTTTATTATCTTCGTTTTTTTATTTTTGTTGATGAATATAATTACGAAATCATACAAATACGCTGGGGTACGTTGAAAAAGGATACTTATAATATTAATACATTATATTTAAATTAAATATTATACGTAGTAATATTTTATACATAAATCAAACGTATTTGTTAATGATTAATGAGACATTAATATCAAAAATTACGAATTATATACATGTTATTTTTTTTTCTTTTCTGAAGAAAGTGCTTTATATATGTGTATGTATTACCTAACGATATACCTCAGTGTAACTTCTGAGTTACCTTTCTAGAATCAACTTTTCGCAACTGACGAGTTGACTTTATTTTTTTTTATTTTTCGTTTATCGTTCAATATATATTTTCCTTTTCTTTTTGTTATCCTCAATTGTCGTTGTACTTTATAAAATCGATTCAAATAAAAAAATTAATAAAATAATAACGTCTCTCGTCAGTTGAAAAAAAGTATCTGGATTTTCACGATGCGTTTCCATAATTGACGTAAGTTAATTAGATTTATTTATGGATAACGCGCAAATGAAATAAGAAAGAAATTTTTTAAAGTTTGACCTTTTTTATCTGAACTTTAAAATGTCATCAAATACGATTTTTATACATGCAAAATTATATAAAATATTTCCAAATTGCGTTTACGATTATAAATATTATTTCGGCTGTTTAACAAATGAATAATTGTTCAAAGCGCAACAGTAAAAAAAGCATTAAACAATCAAATGAATAAAATCTGTGCTTTGGAGATTAGCTTTAATGAATTTGCCACTTTTGATCTACGTTACGTATATAGAATATGCTTTATTCGATCAAAGATCAACAATTATAGTGATGTATATTAACCATTTATTTAATTATTTTTTTTTTCATATACGCATTGTTACAACTGCCAGTTTGAATATATAAATACACAATTTTGTTCTTTATTTATTGACAAATTTAACACAAAAATCAAAATATATATATTCTATAGATATTTAATCTTTGATAATTTTTATTATATGCAAAATAATTAATCGTTTTGTTTGTCCATCACACAATTGACACTTTAATGAGTGAAAATAATCGAGACTGATTTTCGATCCATTAAAGCGTATTCAATGAGTGACGTTTATTATATTTTAATGTACTCAGTACCTGGCGATGAATTTGCCATAAAATAGTCCCTTTCCCAAATGTAAAAATGTTGAAAGCAAAAAAAAAATATATATGTAATAATATTAATTGTTGGGAGATGGATAATCAAATTACCAATGTAATAATTGATAAAAAAAAATTGTTTTAATAAAATGTGCCTTGAATTTACTACTTATATTTTTTTTTGTTTAATATTTTCCTTTGAATTTACATATAATAATTCTATGGTGTTAGAAATTAATTTATATTTATCAAACACGCGCCCGCTTTTATATTTCTTAATTACAAAAATTAATATTACATATGAATTACTCTTAAAAATAAATAATATTTGCGCCATTCAACTTTAGGAACCCCTAAAAGAAATAAAATAAATTAATGATAATTAAATTATCGAATTACAATTTAAATATTCAATTAATATTAAATTTATCAATTGTATACTTACACAATGATATTGTTAATTGGAATGTGAATGAGTTTGACAAAGAATCCAATAAATCCCATTATACAAAAGCCAATGGCAGTTGCAATAGCAATTTTTTGAAACTCTGTAATAAACAACAAATGAAATTAATAAACAGAAGTATCTAAATATATATTAATAACATTGAATGTTTTATAAATGTTTTTTGAGATATTTATATAATTATTACCTTTTCTGTCTGGTTTTGTACATCTTTTCACTAATCTAATGCTGTCCTTAGTGAACTTGCGACTGGGCTCAGTAAATTTCTTAATTTGATCCATTTTTTGCTCCTTTTATTTCCAATTTCTACAATTCAAAACAAACCATTTAACAAATGCACATAAACTGTCATTTTCTCACATGTATAAATGTATAAATAAATAAATAAACAAATAATGTTTGGGATTTATTTGAGAATTCTGATAATAAAACTATTTTATTTGAAATCAAGCCAAAATTATTTTCATCACATATGCTATGTATTTAATTTGTATGAAATTGTCTAGAATTTTCTTACAAGTTGATTTTTATAGAAAATATATAAATGTTGGTATTTTTAATATTTTACAATGGATTAAGGTTAGGATTAATATTGTTTATAACATTACAGTTAATTGATGTACTGAGAAATATTTTATGAAAGTTATGAAAATTATGATGAAATAAATATTTTTACGTACGTTGCTTACTGGATGAGAAAACTTCACAAAGTGTTTTATTTGACGACTAAAAAATCAACCTCGACACTGTTGTATCAGCTACGTGGAGACAACCCGCTGAAACGTCACTTCCGAACGACTGACGTTGGATAATAAGTGAGAGTTGTTATAACGGATAATACAAGTAGCGACCTCAACACACTGCCGCGAATTTTAAATATAATATATTGATATCATTAATTTTTCTTTATTTTATTCGAATAAATATTGGACAAATTGGCACGGGATTTTCCTATAGAAATCATATATTAATATGTTTATATTGTAATTATTTTTAAATATATTTTTAGGTTATGTTATTATAAAAAAGTTGAGTCAAGTTACAGATTACATTAATGAATATTATCAACAATTATAAGAAATCAGTTTAAAATTAATTATTGCAAAAATAATAATTATGTAACAATTCAAAAGTAAATAAATTTATATACATTTTCTTAAATTTTATTTAATGACATTTGGTCATTTTTACAATAAGTAATTATCACCATTTTTATAACCTATAAATCAAATAATTTATATTTTATATTTCTGATAACAACAATCAAAGAAAATAACGATTAAAATCAAAATCTTGATAAAAATAATTGACATTCCATGAAATATTTCTCAATTTTCGTTTTTCCAGGTAATTTTCTCTTAATCACATGACTATCCTCCTCGCACACGATTGGTCCAATTCTAAAATACGGTAGAATGGTCGAAATATATATATAACCGATGACTATTTTTGTACATTTTCTGTAGTCAACTTCAGTTTAGTTTCCCCTCTATTAGATAAATATGTGCATACTTATGTATTTTTATCTCCAATAGTAAATAAATATGTATGTATGTGCGCGCGCATGCATATGTGTATGACGCCTGCTTGGGTCGGTAATTGGCCAGAATGTAAGTTGAGGGACACTTATAAAAACAGACTTGCAAATTCAAAGTTCATTGTAGCCGAATCATCCAACGACTCAACATGTTTAAAATTATTTCCTTGTTCGTTTTATGCCTTTGTGCATTTTCTTCAGCAGAATATTCAGACTGTGGTAAGTTTTACAGTACATAAATAAATCGATTAATTAATTAATAAACCTTTTCACCAAAATTAAATCATCAAATGAAACGTCCGTTAAATTTAAATAAAAAAACTTGTTAGAAACATTTTTCCCACTTATAAAAATGCAATTAATAAATATCTATCGTAATTATAATCCTATGTATTATTTAAATTATATTTCAAATAATTATAACAATATATATTATATATTCTATATTATTTATTTACATGAGTTAATTGCTTCAATTACCGGTATTATCAGATTCATTCTATATTTATTCGTCCTTGACAATGAAATTAAATTATAAAGATCCATTTGAATGTGTTTTACTTACATAAGAAGTATTAAAAACATTCTTAAAATCCATATCTCATCAAAATAATAAATAAAACAAAACTTATTATTAGATAGCATCGCTATTTTTTTCCTTTCTTTATATTGAATTTCACTGATTGTGAATAATATTACACATGCGTTGTATTACAGTTATTAATATTCTCACTACTCCAATTTTTTTTTTCCATTTACCCAACGCAAGAAACTAAATAAAATAAAAACAAATAATCCTCGTCCACATTGTTGTGTAATAATTTCATTGAATAATTGAATAGTACGTTGGACGTTTGATGATACAATTAACATGAAAAAAAAAGAGTGAAATAATTATCTTCTGTAATTATTATTTGTTGGTTTATGTGTTTAGTAATTATATTTATTGTATTGGTTTTTATTAGGTTCTGAAGTCGGTAGTTTTACTCAAGTTACTGTGAGTAATTGCAGTCCAGATGCAGGAAAATGTATTTTACGACGAGGTACATCTACCACCATCACCATTGATTTCACAATTAGTAAGTTTCATTTGTAATAATATCTATGAAGAATTTTTGATGAAGTTTTATTTGATTATATAGATCTGTATATTAAAATGAATTTTTTTTTTGGAATTTTGTAGAAAAACCAGTGCAAACAATAACTTCTGCTGTGTTTGGGGAAATTTTGGGTAATAAAATACCATTCCCTATTTCCAATCCAAATGCTTGTACTGATCCCAACTCAGGTATATCTTGTCCCTTATCGGGTAACACATTCCGTTACACAAACACGTTGCCGATTGACAGACTGTATCCAAGGGTAGGTTTTCACAATAGTTTCTTTATAGGTTTTTTATTTTATATTGTGTATTCTATATTCAATGTTATTTATTGTGAACTTTTTTCAAGGTCTCTGTCAATGTGTTATGGAAACTCCAGGATGAAAATCAGAAGAATATTGTGTGTGTTGAAATTCCTGCAAAAATTCAATAAATTTAGATGGAATTAAATACTTTTCTTTGTATTTTTCTGGTGTTTAAATTGATTTTTTTGGTATATTTTAACAAAATTATGAATTTCAGTAAAAATAC
>JAQQBR010001833.1:6506268-6518493 GCA_030347285.1 Microctonus hyperodae
ATACATATATAAATGTAGAATTAGATTGTAATGTGTGTCTGCGACACGATGAGATAATCAAGAATCGACAAATATATTCTCTCCACGTAAACGCGCCAAATAACTTGTTCTTACACGTTGGTGAATATATATTATATATATATATACATACATATACATATACATATATATATACCTATATCTAAAGGCAAAGGTTGGTGCGACATACACGTTTACAAGATAGTTCAAGATGGGAACTTGATGTATAGACATTATATACCTATGTATGTATAATCATATATATATATAAGAGTGACAAAGTTCGATATATCTGGCAAATTCAATTGCGGTGAAATATATGTATATATATATTAGTATATATATACTTATATATAACTTCACAGTGGGACGAAAATTGTTTGTGATGGAACGCGCATTCACAGTGTCGAGAGAATCACGTAGGGAATAAGACGCTGAAGAAAATAAGTCGAAAATAAATTAGTATATGTATGTGTATATTTATTTTATTTATTTGTTTATTATTATTATTATTATGTAGTTAGCTATATCGCTATGGGGTAAAGTGCAAAACAATACAGAGTGATATAATACAGAGTGTATAAGAATGAGAAATATTTGATACTACCGAAATCGCAATAAAATAATAATAAAGAACGATGTTATAAAAATTAGGAACAGCTTGAATATCATTGGTTGATAATAAGACTATAGTTGTAGTATAATATAAATAATTGATAGTAATAGATAGAATAGATATTGCGAGAAATAAATTTTGAAGGAATAGTTTTATGATAATAAATAATAAAATTAAAGTTTGGTAGTTGAATTAGAAGTTATAGTCAATTATTTCTTTTTCTGATGATTAATTATATAATTACGTAGCAATATCTTTATTCCAAAGATGCTGAAATAGCCGAGGTTTGAATAATTGAATAGGTGAAGAGATGTGTAACTCGTTTGGTAGAGAATGCCATGTGTAACATTTTACTAATTAAGCGAGAAGAATTTTGGTTAATAGTAATACGATGATTAGGTAAGTGAAATGATTTATTAGATTCATTCGTTATTTATATAGATATTGAAAGGAATAAAAGAAAAAAATTCAGAGGAAGAATATAAAAAAATACGGAAGTGATGGAAGAAATCCCGTGGCGCGATACACTGCGGTAATTGGTCTTGACTTTGGTTGCTCCTTTTATCATTCTCGCGACTATTCTCTCCTTTACAGATTTTTTTTTTAACAACCGCATCATGGATTCGTCTTTCATACCGTTAAAGATTGAAAAGATTCGCGGGGTATTGCGCTTTCTTTTTATTATATATATCCAGCTCGAATCGAATTGTGAAAAAGAAAAGTTTTGGATCTTCTATAATAGGGGATGAACGAAGTAAAAGTTTGGATGAAAAAAAATCAACGCGGGTTTGGGTTTATTTTCAAATAGACTACAGAGGGAGTTTAGTTATTTTGCCGTGTGTTCACCCGGGGGTATTTTTCATTACGTTATTTATCCTACAGTATAGGGATTCACTGTGTGTCTGTGTGTGTGTGTTTAACCCCAGTGGAACGTCATTTCCTGCGTCAGGGACTGTGTGTACTGTCGACTCTATTTGAAGTTGTCATTTTTTTTTTTGTTATATTTCACATTCATTTGGTGGATAAAAGTTCTGCTATATTTAATCCGTAACAACATCATTAAATTTTATGAAGAACAAAATAACTTTCATTGATGTTTTTGTTTACGTTTTTAAAAAATGAAGGAAAAAATAATTAGAGAGGTGAAATGATAATTTGATGGAGTGGATGAGATAAATTATGGGAATAAATTTAATTGTGTTTAGTTGTAAATAAATATTTGATGGATGGAAAGTCATGATGGGGAAAGAGGTGGAAATAATTTCCGCTGGTGAAAAAAAAAGTATTTTTTGTGTGTGTATTTTATTTGATAAAATTTTGAAATATATTTTTAGAGAGTGTTTGTGTCGATTCTTTTTACGTAGGACAATATCACTTTGAGGGAGTGTATAACAAAGATGGACGATGAAAGATATTGCAAGAAAAGTGGCAGAAAAGTCTCGTTTCTGTCACCTTAGATTATCTTGCTTCAACTTGGGAGTTTCACGATTCGATAAATCGTCTATTCTTATAAGTGAAATGTGTCAATGAAAATGTTTATTAGTTTTCGTTGCATTATCATCTTCAGATGGAAGTGAAAATTAATGTAGATATATTATAAATAAATTATAATGTAAATGGCAGAGTGATGAAATGAAGTATTTTATATTTGAATTTTTCGAGAAGAAATTGTCAAATATTTTTTAAAAATAAAAATTATATTTTTATTGTAGTATATTAATATTTATTTATTTATCTAACTAAAATATAAACAGATTTAAAATAAATTTTCGTAGGAATTTCAAATGAAAAAAATGTTTGTATGATTTAATTAAATTCTTAGTTTAAAAAAATCTGAAAAATTCTTTAATAAAATATTCAATCCTTTTAAATAACAATTTAAATCTATTCTAAAAATTAATTTTCATCCTCTATTTTATACACAAAATATAAAAATATAAAACACAGCTAATAAAAAATACTGCACAAAATTTTGGCAATTATTCTACAAAATCAATTAAAAAAATTGTAATGAAAAATATTTTATACTTTTAAAACTTTTTCCTCTTCGTGTATATGAAATATTAATATATAAATATACAAATGTATTTGTGCATTGCAGTGTCAGTTTGAGAATAAATATATACACTTTCCTCTCACGTTTAATTTTTCTTCGTACAGCAAGCGAATATGTTTGGCAATTCCAATCCATTCTTGCGACTGTCTCCAGGGGGATGCGCCTGTGTATCAATGTTAAACATTCGGCGTGTATATACACTATACAATACACATGCATACATAAACCTGATGAAGAGTGTAAAGGTAGAGAATATGAATAAAACGAAAGAATACCATGCCATCGATCATATTTAATTGAAACCTGACGCCCGTCAACATTCACCTCAATAAATCTCGATCTCTCGCTGACTATTTTCACATTGGCGGCAAGTGTAAAAAAAAATTCACAAAAGAAAGGGCGGATAAGAGTGAGGGATGGATAGAGAAAGGGTATGTGTAAGATTAAAAACACTAAAGATAACAAAAAATTGCAATATAAAATACAAGAAATAAAATCAAAAAAAAAAAGTTGATAAAATAGATAAAAAAAAAAAAGATTTAACGGAAATGAGTGATGAAAAATTTTTTATTTTTCACTAGGAATGTCAACTCCACAGTGTCAAGAATTTCCCTCCCCTCAATCCTCGCCCCATGCGGGTTTATTAGTCTCGACGTTATGGAAAAATAATGTCGACAGGCGAATAATCCATGGAATTCACTGGCGCGCGCATTCCATCGCCCGGTGAATTTAATACTTGCAAAATACTTCGTGTGATTTAAATGCGTCTGGTATTCATAACATCATTATTTATTATTCACCATGAAAGAAAAATAATATCATTAATAATAAAATTATAAAAATTCAATTAATCATCAATTTAATATTCATTAATTAATATCAAACGAAAGAATTATCATACACACACAATAGTAAATAATAATAAATAAAATAATAATAAATAAATAATAGTAAATAATAATAAATAAAATAATAATAAATAAAATAATGATAAATAAATAATAGTAAATAATAATAAATAAAATAATGATAAATAAATAATAGTAAATAATAATAAATAAAATAATAATAAATAAATAATAGTAAATAATAATAAATAAAATAATGATAAATAAATAATAGTAAATAATAATAAATAAAATAATAATAAATAAATAATAGTAAATAATAATAAATAAAATGATAATAAATAAATAATAGTAAATAATAATAAATAAAAATTAATAGCAAGAGATAAATAAATATCCAAAAAAAAAAAATTGAATAGAAAAAAAACAAACAAAGAATATTTTATTACATTTATAGCAATATAGTTAACGCTTTATTTTCTACAGTTTGAAATGTGGATATGAAATAAAAAAGAGGCTGACGAGAGGAAAGTAGATAAAACATAAAGAGACAACGAGAATATATAATACATATGTATATATAACCAGCGGGAGATCGATAGCTATCTCTTCTTCGTTTACATGCGTTTGAAGCGCCTGGAGTGCGCGCAAATCTCAAGTGATTGCGCATACACACGATAGGTAAATAAGTGTATATGTAATTATATATGTATGTATATATGTTGTACGGTAATGGCGGCGTCTCAAGAGTTAATGAGACAGTCCTATATAATTGAAGTAAAGAGAGATCACTGTGGGATTCGCGACACGACGACGACAACGAGTGGAATGAACTGCGCGGTGAGAGATGAAGTGTATTATTATATTTATCATTACCGTGTTAAATTAACACTCGATCAGATAATAACAACAATTTGTGTGTTGTCAAAGGTGTCCATTGATACATTGAGAATATTTTTAATGTTATTTTTTATTACCTACAATCACAGTTTTACTGTGTATTAATTTAATGTGTTTTTATTTCTTTTGGAATTTTTGTTTGTCAATTTCTTCATCGATAAACGAAACGATTATAAATGTATGAAAGGAAAAAAGGTAATATTTGTGTCGAAAAGATGGCGATGATATATAGGGGATCGCTTATTGAAGGGGGAAAAAAATATATTTGTATGTATTTACAAAAATAAATAAGAAGAAATAATATTAAACAGCAAATATTATCAACGCACGAGTGTACAAAACTGGTAAAGCAAGTATATATTCCGATGCGATTACATTAAATGCCTATCAATTTATATATATACATAAATAAATATATGTATATATGTGAACTGTATTATATATAAAGTTAAGCCAATCGTTTTGCATGTACTCGATCTCGATCACGCGTTGAAGATATCGACATTTCATTTTCCTTGTTGAATATTATTTTCTCCTCTTTATATTTATTTTCAAATATTATTTTTTTTATTTTTCAATGGCTTTTAATTTCCCTCTTCTACATATATTACCAATGGAATACTAATTAACTCGTCGATTAAGATTGCGAGGAAATAAAACGTTGTAATTATTAATCAGAGAAATTCCAACAGAATACTTATATTAATCTTTATATTTGTTGAAATCAGGTGTCTGTTTATTTTATTAAAATAATTAATCAATCGTGGTAGTTATACATATATTAATTTGACATTTATATGCTCAAAGGAAAATTATTTTAATCGATATAGGTAGGGTCAGTGGCACGTAAAGTCCATAGGAACTTGATGCTTTACAATTCGAATACACGATTCAGCACACTTTCCGCCCACTCGACACCCTCATGTATTCCTCCGTCGTTCATTTCTCTTCTATTCTCCCTCAGACATACTTATACCCTATACACATGCATACTTTTTACTCCAGCATATATGTATATATTTATTTCTTTTTTTATTATTTCACTCATGTCTCTTTTATTCCCTCGTGTCGATTCCTGACACGAATTCATCGACCGACATCTTTTCACTTCCATAATTTTATTTTTTACCTTCTCTTCACACGCCTTTTCCCTTTGTCTTTCGCATTTTTTCATCCGTCATATTTTTTTTTTTATGTCTTGAAATTAATTTATTGCTGCTACTACAAATGTTTTGTCTTCGCTGCATTTTTTTTTATCTCGTTAAGCTTATTTCGACGAAACAAATTGAACGGGTTTCTCGCCTGTTCCTCGAAATCTCATCGCTACTGAAATATTTATAATGAGGCGGATCGTTGGGTGCAAGGAAAGAGGACGAAGGTGGGATAAGTTTTGCTCGATCGATGGCACGTCGCGATTGTCTCGACTTTTAATAACGGCATACAACCATGTCCAGTCCATTCATAATGACCAAGGCGCTACGGGTGTCCACCCAAGTTTAAATGAAATACAAGAAATGAAAAAGAGAAAACTAATAATGAAATATTTAAATTTTAAATAAAAGGAAAATGTATATTTTATTAGCGTTGAAAGAATATTATGAGAGCTTGAAATATTTTGAATTATGAAAAGCAGATGAATGTAAAATGATCGAATAATGCAGAAAATAAAATTATATTCGATGGTTTTTTTTTATATTTTAATTCAAATGAATAATTTTATCTGTGAGAAAATAGTGAAGTATAAATGAGTGAGATTATGAATGGAAATAGATTTATTCCAGAGATATGAAATTCAAACAAATATAGTACTATATTTTCGAACTCTAGTGTTTTATAAGCTCCTTAAAACTAGCTCTAATTGGTCGTATGAATTATATTCAGCTTTTGGCGTTTTCAATATGTTGAGTTGGTACTTGATAGTCCAATGGGTCTTAAAATGCTATATAAATTAATAATTGGACATAATTCTATCGGATATATTCTATAAACGATGTATTAAATGAAAATTAAATAAAATATACTAACAAAAAAAAATATAAAACTTCAATTTAAAAATTTAATTTCTCGAGTGAAAATTTTGTTTTTATTTTGGACTGGTTTATAATTTTTTTTACATAGGAATTGAAGGTACTATTTTGAATTTCAGTCCTTTGCAAGAGCAGATATTTCCATTTCTTCCATTGTAAGGTATAAAAAAGGTATAACGAATTAAAAACTAACGAAAACTAAGGAATTATCAAGTTAAAATTAGGTACAGAAAGGTATTAAAAAGCCACTATAATCATGACTAATGAGGTACATTTATTGTACAAGAAGAAGCACAAAGGTCTAATGTAGGAAAAAAATTTCGACTCGAGTATAAATATAAATTAATTCCATCCCCTAAAAATTTATAAACGCTTCCTAAAAAAATAAATAAATACATTAAAATCAACTTCATTAATTAAACTCAAATATATTTATACAAGTCAACTACACAAATCACATCTAAATAATTAAATACATCACGAGTGAAATCACAACACCCTATATATAAAGCAGGTGCAATGGAGTGTATCAAAGATATATCGTTCGGCACAGAATAAAACAAGCAAAACATATCTTGGCTTGGTCCCTAGGTAGGGAATAAATTAAATGCTTGGCACAGGGCAAAGTGACCAGACGTAACTGTCCACACAGTAACTAGACACCAACATGAAATAAACAAAAAGATACATAGACCTAAAAAAAAAATAAATAAATAAATAAATAAAATAAAAAACGACTGATTGAAAAGAGAGTAAAGTGAGACTCTTAGTCGATCTCTTTCACTTCTCCTTTTTTACTCGTACAGTACACTACGTCCTTAATATAATATTATTACTATAATAATAATAATAAACATTATTATTATCATCATCACACATTGGTATTATCATTATAATCTTTACTGTTCCTTGTTTCGCCCACTCATTTGCGTCGATAACGACACGCCTTGTCGATTAAATATCTGAAAACTTGAATAAAAAAAAAATACTTTTCTTACTCACATGTTTTATATTTCCAAATGGATTTAAACCATGAATATATGTGTAATTTAAAAGTTGAATAAATAAATATTGTGATAGGTAAGTGTGGAATATTATGCAAAAATACGATAAGAAAAAATAATTGAATAAGATTTATTTAATTATTTTATTAAAGAGAAAAAATAATTAAACAAGAGTTATTTTATTATTTTTATTACAGAGAATAAATATAAGATTAGAATATAAAAATTGAAGAAGTCACACAAAGCTACAGATGATGAAGAGAAATAACAAGTGGATATAAATATATATTCTTGACTACACGAACTGAAAAGAAAAAAAATTGAAGGAGTCTCAAAAGCGAGGAGGCTAATATTGCTGATTCCACATTGCATTTTTATATGTATAGCTGTATGCATTTTTATATATAGAAAAAAAAAAAAGAGGAAGTCATTGGATTCTGTGTAGAGGCTTGAAGCTATATCCCTCTGCGTTTGTATACTAAGTGGCAGGTAATGAATATGCTAACGTGTGCACGCGAGAAAGCTTTGTAGTAGGTGTATCGAGTTCAAGTACTTTAACAGAGGGATTAAAGTTATTTTTTTTTTTCTATAACCTCTGACGTTTTCAAGTTGCTTCAATGTCGTGGTGAAGAGACAGTGGGGTTGGAGATGAATAAATAAAATAGATGTTGGTAATAAAAATAAAATAAAATAAAAATACGAAATTGCAAAACGTTATTGAACTAAACGCAGTGTTGTATGTTATCTGTTTTAAACTTTATTGTTTTTCTTGTGTGTTGTATGCATTTGGGGATGTGTAGTTGTGTTGGTGAAAGAGCAAGAAGAGGACACTAGTGTGTAGTGATGATTGTGACGGAGTCTGTTTGAGGAGCAACCCTTGCTCCAGGCATTGAGCCACAGTTAAAGTAAATGTAGAAAACGAGAGCGGTTTGAAATTGTATCGTTTCGGTACGGTCACGCGTACTCAGCAAACAGGGGTGAGAATTTCTAATATTACCATGTACGCCTCAAGCACCCTAATCTATAACTCACGCGTGTATGTGTATAGTGTAAACTCTCATGCATATAAACCTGAGCGAATATAGATGTAGATTTTTTTCTCGGGCATATATGGTCGACGTGAACATGTTTTGACATGAATACGTGCGTGAAATGATTCATTCAAAGCTTCATTTTTTTTTTTTGGATGTGAAAAGTAAACTCAGTGCACTTTATATTACAGTAAAGAACTTTTTTTTTTGCTCTTGTGTATTGAAATAATTTTTATGATGAATTAATTTAGATTTAAAAATTTTTTTTCACAAAAAAAAAGTGCTGTGAAATTTTGTAAATGAATTTAGAAATTTATAGACAAACAAGTGGATTTTTTTCTACGTATTTTACTAACAAGACTTGAAAAAAAATTCAATTTCAAGACGACATATTTTTTTACAACCCAAGTTTGTAAATATTATAAAAAATAACAATATTATTTTAAGATTACACAATATACGGTAATTTTTTTTTTAAATATTCATACCCACATATTCTCATTATAATTTCACTTTACTTGACTTCTAGTAGTAATAGTCCTCTGTGTACTATTACAGATAAAAGCCTCATGTAATTTTATGATTTCTAAAGCAAAGAAATTTTCTTTCCCTCAGCACTTTCTTGAACGCTATAACCCCTGCACGTTCATGCTTAAATCACACAGAAATATCTCCGTAGCAAATGAATAATTCCGTTTGACATCAAGGTAAAATTGTGACCGAATGAAAACGCAAAGAGAAATTGACAAATTTGTAAAATTATTTATTAAATGCATGATGTGTGTGGGCGATGAACAGAGCAAAGGCTTTTGTGCAAATGGGATTTGGTTGCATGTTTGAATCGCAACGCGGTTTTGAGGTTTTGCCTGGGAAGTAAAATGACGTTTCATCAATATAAATATACTCATATACATAGATGTACATATATGTAGAATAACGTATATACTTTGAAAGGTTAGTGTACAATTTAACAACGTGGTTATACTCACGTTTACAGGCCTTGCGGTGGGTGATTGGTTTGGTGGGATCCCTGTAGTAGCCCTCACGGCAATAATGGCAGTGTCTTCCGGCTGTGAAGTGTCGACATTGGAGACATACGCCTCCACTTACACGACCAGACAACTTGTATAATTCAACGTTGAATCTACACTTTCGTGCGTGAAGATTGCAATTGCATACTGGAAAAGAAAACAAAAATAAATTCATTTAAATACTTTTAATAAATACAAATTTATTATAACTATTATTACTATAATTTTTTTATTTTTATATAATTTACAAGGTAATGATAAATTATTTAAAGCAATTTATTTTATTGATATACATAAATTTAAATATTGGTGATGGTTAATAATTATTTGGGAGAGAAGAAAATTAATAAAAATTTTTTTTTTAGTGACGTGTTAATTAAAATTTGTTGATTGTTAAATTAATGGAATTTGTTGTAAAATATTGATAAATAATGTGTGCTATAGACAGTGATATGTTGAAAATTATAAAATAATAAATTATTTATTTAGGTTTTCGAGGTTTATAATAAAAAGTATCGATGCGGTTTAAAAGCAACGCGAAATGGATGACAAAAGAAAAAGAAAAAATAAAGTAGACACGTATATAATATCGGCAGTGCTCTTTCTGTAAAAGAAGAATTGAATTGATTCTGGGTGGGATGCGAAGGGACCAAAAGAGAGTTTGGAGTAGCGTGTCCTCTCGAGTATCATCGCTGTCACGTTTTCGTTCGTCGACTTTTTACCACGTTTCATCTCGTCTATCTATATCCGTTTCTCTTCCACTTTTTCTGTCTATATTTTTTTTTTGCACATTGAAACGAAGTGGGCCACACTCGGTGGTTTTTTATTTATCTCTTCCCTCGAATATCTACCCACAAGTGTAATTGCCAAAAGAAAAAAAAAAGAATTGAGTACATGATTTAAATAAACGGTATTTAGATAAATTGTATTATAGTACGCAATGTATAAATACGCATAAATGTATATTGATACAGTTACGAAGGAGACATGTTCCTTAATGTTGTGTATATAACGTTGATGTCAGATATATTATAGACAGGTAGCTGGGGATATATTTATTTTGTGTTTTAAAATAAAATATAAAAAAGGAAGTTTAAAGTTAACAAGATAATTGCGGTAGAGGTTGGCCCATCAATAATTTCTTATACATGATAAAATAAATTTACAAGAAATATCTCAATCAAGATCAATCGCTTGCTGATGTCTCGATTATTAAATGGAACAATATAAATAAATAAATAAATAAATAAATAAATATTCCGCAAAGCAAATAGCTCTCCATGTTTCATAAATAAAAATACACTCACTGACAAGCGAACTTTCATAATTTTTTATTTATTTTTTTCGGCATTCCACTGTTATTAAATTTCCAATCGTGTTGCATTTTACCTTCAGGATATTTATTTCGATCGTGATGATTACTATTTTTATCATCCAACAATCAACCGATGATCGATGACAGCAGCATCAACATGTATATCATCCACAACACACTGCCAACACTTTTTTCCTCATCTCATTCACGTTCGTTTATTTATTTTTCCTCTTCATCTTTTCTCCCGCATAATTTTTTTTCCCTCATCTTTCCCCTTTCTCTTTAGTCGTGTGGTCTGCTCTTTTATTCATGACTCGAGTGTAGGCCCGTCGGGTGTTACAACCCCATGAGAGCCGAGGTAAGCGCCTCTGCCTCAGATTTCTCACCTCTTTCTTGATAGCACACACTCATCCATTCCCACACACACGTATATATCCCACCACCAATATCTTTTATCGTCTTTTATATCGTCGTTCTCCGCCTCGTCACTTTTACGCTACCAAAAACCTCATGCGCGCGGACCTTATCTTTCGTATGCTCGTTCACTCCTAACGAGCTGACAGGGTATTCTCATAATCCCAAAGGACCACACGTTCTTTCATATACATATATACTTATAGCACGAGCCAGTGTGTATATACATAGATAGAAAGACCGAAATGGAAGTGGGTAATAATAATAACAAGCGACAAAGTCGTCTCGATTATCGTCTCAACCTCGGATAAGCCACCATGTGAATCGTTCCGAATATTCCCATGGGTAAAAGCATCCTTTTAAATCGACAATTCAACATATTTATATATCAGTGTACGTTGTATCTATATAATAAAAAATAATAAATTAAATCATTTATTAATATACACTGAAAAAAATTTTTAGTTGATTTAATCAAATGAGGTATTTAAAATAAAGAAATTGCATTTATTTGAATTTAAAAATTAAATACTGGAAGTTTAACAAAACAAAAATTTCAAGAATTGAAAGATTTGGAAATAGATAAATTTGAATTTGCCAAAATAGTTTCTTATAGATTCAGAGCTTCAATATAAATTTAATTACTATGAAACATTCATGAAACTGTAAACATTTAGTTATAATTTTATAATTGTATTGTGCACTTTGTTTATACACGATTTTTCGGGTTTGTAATTACTATTTCAATGAACATGCAATATGATTTTGCAAGTGTTTATTTTATTAATCATAAATTTATTCAAAAAGCTCTATTATTATTACTGTCTGTAGTAGCAACACTGCTCCTTACTTTACGTCTCTTAATTTCTAATACAGGTAAAAAGTATCTTTTTAGTAACGCAATTTCGAATGGGCCTAAAAATTTGTTTGGATTAATTATTGAACAAATAAATTATTTAGTCCCG
>JAQQBR010001833.1:6529123-6551177 GCA_030347285.1 Microctonus hyperodae
TTCACCTCGTAATTTTCATTATTTCTCCATGTACTGTGTTCATTTAAAAAACTGGGTGTAACCCTACTTCATGTTATTCAAAATTTTGTGTTAATTATTCGTCGAAAATTTATATTTAAAAAATTATATTTCAACTTGAATTAAATTAATTATTCATTGATTCCAGTTGTCAATTTTTTTTTTTCAATATTTCTCATTGCAATAATTTTCTCAAATTCATCATGATTGTTATGACAGTGTTTCTATACATGAATTTATTTTGTGATATATTTTTTATTCAATAAACAATTCATTGTAGTGCCCAAATGTTGATGAAGTCTCGACTTCAAGGAGCCACAAAAGGACATGGGTTGCTAAAGAAAAAAGCTGATGCCTTGCAAATGAGATTCCGAATGATTTTAGGAAAAATCATTGAAGTAAGCGATGACTTATATACACATTCATTCATTTTATTTATCTGATAATCAATTCGTTTATTTATGATAATTATATTTTTTTTTTAGACAAAAACTCTCATGGGTGAGGTTATGAAAGAAGCTGCATTTTCTTTGGCTGAGGCGAAATTTGCAACTGGTGATTTTAATCAAGTTGTGCTGCAAAATGTCACGAAAGCTCAGATAAAAATTCGTTCTAAGAAGGATAATGTTGCTGGAGTTAATTTACCAGTGTTTGAATCATATCAAGATGGCACAGACACTTATGAATTGGCTGGTTTAGCACGTGGTGGACAGCAACTTGCTAAACTTAAGAAAAATTATCAAAAAGGTGTGAAATTACTTGTTGTATTAGCTTCACTTCAAACGAGTTTTGTTACACTTGATGAAGTTATTAAAATTACGAATCGTCGTGTTAATGCCATTGAACACGTTATCATTCCGAGGATTGAAAGGACATTGGCATATATTATTTCGGAGTTGGATGAGCTTGAGAGAGAAGAGTTTTATCGATTGAAAAAAATCCAGGATAAGAAGAAAATAATTAAAGCCAAGGTAATAAAAAAATAATATTCAGCAATTCATATATATATTTTTTCTCTAATTAGTAAAATAAATTGAAATATAAATTAACAACAATTTATGTTTGATATTCAGGCTGAAGCTCGACGTATGGAAATGATCGCTGCTGGTAAAGATCTCGAATCATCTGCGAATATGTTGGACGAGGGTGACGATGATTTGTTGTTTTAAAAAATAAATTCCAAATAGCATCGCCGCGCACATTATCGAAAATAATAGGAGGAAAAAAAAAAGAGTATTTAAATTATCCATAGACAATATCCAATGTCTGTGCAATGAAAAAAAAAAAATCTTCATTAATAAATGAGTCTTTAATTAAGGAGGTGAAATAGTTCCCTCAATTTTTGGTTTACTGACTCGTTAATTCAACAAACAAATAAACGAACGTCAACCACGGAATTCCAATCATCTCTGTACAGTTGAGAAAATCTGTTTTATCACAGAATCTCTCATATTTCTCATATGCATTGGAATAAAAATAACGATCCTAATTTTGACAGAAAAAAAAATATATCTTTTCGTCGTATATCTATATAAATTGTATATAACAAAAGTGACGCCTATACTTTTGTTGAATTAAAAAAATAATATTTTGTCATTTATCTCCATGTTGTAGATTCAATTTAAAAAAAAAAATTGTTTACATTGCTGTATATTAATTAGAAAATTAGGATATACAATTCATGGCGTCATTCATCATATATAATGTGAATACATGAAAAGAAACATTATTCTATGCAAATTACTCTGCAGCTTGCATATGTATAGTATTAAAAAAAAATCAAGAATATAAAATTCAGATGTTATATGAATACATTTAAGGGTGTTATAAAAAAAAAATAAAAATCTATATCTTAGCCAAATTTTCGCAATCAATTCATTGAACAATTATAAAAATTTATTTATTTTTTCTATCAAGTAGAACCTGCGTTTGATTTTATTTATATTAAAAATTATATTTGATAGATGCAAGTGAAACCTATTCTCTCATCTAGGTCAATCAATATAGTTCCACGTATGGCGCGCGCCCCAATGGTCCATGATGAGTAAGTAGGAAGGGTGAAATTGTGCGCGTGGAAAATTAGCCACGGTTTTTGTCCCCGTGTGGACGTAAATTGTTACAGTCCGATTTTTATCATTCACGATGACGACAACATCACAATTTACTGCTGTTGCAATACCCAAGACTCGTTTTAACGAGATAATTGAACATTTACGATTTAATTTCTTCGCCGATGAGCCACTTAATAGTGGGGTAGGACTTTGTAAGAAGGGTGAATCGCATTTGGAATTGGAAAATCACTGCTTGAGTACATTAAAGCAAGGATATTCAAGGATGCTCGTTACTGACGATGGAACGGTAAATTTTCAATGATAATTATTGTATTGATTGTTAATTTTTATTTAATAAAAAATTTAAATTAAGCAATGAGGAATTAATATTAATTTCTCAATTACATGAGGAATTTAATGAGGGGTTTTAATAAGGAAATAAAATTTCAGATAGCGGGATTGACTTTAAATGGAATAACGAAAAAGGGAGAACGTGAAGAAGTGGTGCGTCGACTTGCTACACTTGATGATGAAAAATTCAAAATTATTTTTGGACTTCTTTATCAAGTTAATGATAAAGTTGATTTATTTAAAAAATATTGCACTGATGAATTATTTGATTGTCGAATTCTCAGTGTGGACGAGGAATTTCGTGGTCGTGGACTTGCCAATTTATTGATGGCAGATACTATTGACGTAGCAAAACGCGCTGGTTTTCAGGTGTTCAATCAAAAAATAACCATGCGTAATTTGTTTAAAATTCATGCATGCTTCACAATTTATTATGCATGGATTCTATTCTTGTTTCACTTAAATTTCAGGTATAATTTTTATTTTTATTATCATTTCTCTATGTAAAGAGAAGATATTTTCAAATAGTAACTGGAATGTAATTTATTTAATTAATTTGAAGTGTAACCATCTACAAAAATAATTATGTGTTTAAAATTAGATTTGTAATTTTTATTTTAGAAATATAATTTAATTTGAATTTAATTTTAGGTGATGAAAGCTGATGCAACAGGAGTATTTTCGCAAAAAGTATTTGAGAAACATGGTTTTAAAACTGAAGCAGAGATAATGTACAGTGAACTACCTGATCATATTAGACCTGCATTACCTCATCGTTCTTTAAAGCTCATGGCAATGCTTTTGAATTAAAATGCGCAAAAAAAATTTACACTTTGTCGTTTATCAATGACTAATTAAATTGCATTGCTGTAGTTAATGAAATATAAGTGTCGCAACAGAATAAGTCCGACAATAATAGCTCTCTAATATAAAATTGGTATAATAATTGACGTGTAAATCAAAAACAAAAAAAAAGAGCTGAAGTATTATAATTATATTAAAATTTATCAGTAGTTGTAATTTAATTTGATGAATCAAATAACCTGATACATTTTTAAAATGTTAAAGCACAAAATATGTTGGGGGAAAAAAACAGGGAAAGTATTCGGCCGGTCCGAAAATAAAAAGACCAAATAAAACGCACCAAAAAAATATTTATCGTCCACAGACAGCAACGATATTGAAGATTATTTATACAAATTGAAATATAATGGGTCCATGCGTATTATTAAAAATAAAACAGTTAAGAAAAATTATACAAAATTAGTTAATTTCGTTATGTATCCCATGAAAGATGAAATAAATGTTATTTTGTAAATGAAAAAAGAATGAAAATAACTGAAAGGAAATTGTCCAATAAATAAGTAATCAAAATTGAATGAATTTTCGTTGAAGTTTTCATTATTATTGAAGTATATAAATGCAACAAAAATCTAGAAATTAACTTGCTGCCGGAAATAACGTTGAAATTTATTTGCTTTAAATTGCAATTGAGTAGAATATTTAGCTTGTACTCTTTGCATATATTTTATATCCCTTGCTTTCTTTACAACTGCTTCTTTTTCAGCTGCAGTCCAACCAATAGCACGATATTGACACAATACACGACGTAATTTTTCATTCTTCGGAATTGCTACAGCACGATTTGGATCCAAATTTTGTTTGTAATATCTCATTAATGATCGATGACCAATAACATTACCAGAAGGTAAAACTAATTGATAATCGCTGTCATCTAATTCCGGGATAATAACTTCAGAATCTGGATCAGCGTCATCAGCATCTGGATAACTTGAAGAATAATCATAAAAATCAGCGTATTCTGCAAGTGTTTCACCTTCATGTAACATTTTACAATGACTTTTATCAATCATATGCGCTCTTGCAGCATCAGCACTTAGAAAAGCTTTTCCACTTTCATTACACCACAGACACATAAATCCAGCAAATACTTTTTCACCTAAATATTCAAGTAATCCTTTTATATCTATACAATATTCTGGATCAGGAATAAAGAATGAATGTGTCTCAGTCATGTGTTTTAAATTTTTCACAACAGATTTACTATGATGATTGCAAAATAGACAATCATTATTTTTAACTGGATTTTCAGTGTCATCTGCCCATTCATCGGAATCAACTGATTCTACATCTGAATCAGCATCCATATCAGCTGATTCAACTGATGGTTGACTTTCACTAGTCACAGAAGAGTGAGAATCATTTTTTTCAGAATTCGCAATACTCTTCAAACATTTTTCCTTATGTTTTTTCGACATCAAATGATTTTCATATTGATTTTGTGTATTAAAATTCTTCTTACACACTCTGCAATTGGTTGCTTGACCATTTTTCACTCCATCATTCTCATTGCGTTGTTTAAGAACGCGCTTTTGGAATTCTTCTGCTGAAACTACTGGAAGCTCTACGACTTTTCTCTTTAAATTGTATCTGTGCCAATCAGATTTATAATGTTCACGTTGGATTTCCAAATCTCTAAATGCAACTCTGCATGTAATGCAAGTGAATGGTGCAGAAATATTCGTATTATTTTCCATTATTGTTCAAGATCCGTTGGGAAACTTCATCTAGAAATTACGTACAATAAAAGATGATGAATAAAATAAAATGAAAAATTAAAACGACATGAAAAATTATTGAAATATGTCTAAATATATATTGTACTCACCCAACTGCGTAAATAGATAATAATTATGTTCAGCTGGAAAAAATTCAAGTATATAATCACGTGTGTAAAACTTACATGCGTATATCTCTCCGATATTTAGAGGTTATGGTAGTCTGATAAAAATAATTTCTTCAGATGTCTCTCCCGACCAATCCTATTTCTTGATTACTCACCACATTAGCAGCAAAAATATCTGGAGAACCAATGAAAAATCTAATATAAAAACATAACACAAATGCGCATTTAATATTTTTTAGGAACTACGCATTGGAGTTGCAAAATGGTTTCATGAAAACTATACAAATTAAAAAAAAGCTCCATAATTTCTATCAAAAAAAAACAAATTTTATTAAAACATAACCTATCAAAACTACCAACATTTATATAAACAATTTACCTACAATCCTATTTAATTATTACATACTAAAAACAATTAAAAAAAATAGAAAACAAATAAAAAATAGATAAAAAAAATTCAAATTACCGAATGAAACCGCGCGTTAACACAGTCATTATTTTTTTGTCTTTTTTTTTACTACGTACATATATACGAATATTGCCTGACTTCAGAGTTCAGTTGTTTGCAGATTCGCAGTTGCGTTCAGGGTATTAAGGCACTCGCCGTTTTACAAAGTACAAGCATTGCTTCCCCAGCAGATTATTACGTGTACGGAAAAACCACGTTCTTTACTTGAATCCTAAACGCTGAAGCAAATTAATTTCCAACACACTTGAACAATCATTGTGTAATCAGGTAAGTAAATGAATAAAAAATAACATAATAACCTCAAAGCTACTACGAGTCATTTTAATATATTAATATATCTATATGCATACATATAACTAACATATGCGCATAATTATTTCAGTCGAATTAAACGACAGAATTGCTAAAGCAATATCAGGGTGCTCTTGCGAGGGCCATCCATCTGTCCCAATTCTCCAACCCATAGCGGGTCACCACTGAAATTTTTCACGCTAAAAGGCGGCCGTCCAGCAGGGCGTTACCATTTTATATGACTTTTCTTCGACGTCAAGGTGAGTTTGCCTCATTGCCATCTTTATTGATAACCATTTAAATATTTATTCCCATATATTACATATTTGTATAAATTTAATGCACATATTTCTGCATTTTATATGATTAATCGCGCGAGACCAACAGCCATTTTGAACGATGGCCGCGTGTACAATTTGCAATGTAATATATACAGAGTTGTATTTCATTTATTTCTACATTTAATATATTTTCCTCAATTAATTTAAATCTATTTCGTAATTTGAGGTTATCTTATGAATAATATTAAATTGTATTATACAAGTAAATTGATACACATAAATTTTTGTTTCTTACAATGATTGATAAATATTATTATTCATTTCATTTTATTTAAGGATAATATTTCATGGCGATATTCACATTCAATAATGTTTATTTATAAATTATGGATTTATTCTTCTTTATTTAATCTAATCTAATCTGATTATCATAAATATTTGTTGCTTGGATGTCGACATTGAATGAGGAAATGAACCAGAATGATACAAGCTTTTATTTTCTTATAAATATTATTCTTTTAATCATTAGTATTATATTTATGCCACTGTATGTATTTGGATGATTACAATACGACTTGATAACGCCTGCAGTAAATAAGAATAATTATCAGAAATTTTATTTTACGAGCCGCGAGTTATCTTGTGTGTATATATAAATGTAACTCATTCAACCCGATGGTATTTACGACGAGTCTGCAGACGTTAAAATATATTTCCGGACACGGAAGGACAGCGGTCTCATTTGAACCTTCTAATTTCGAAAGAGAAAAAAAAACTTGAAAGAAAAATAAAACAAGAAGATTGGCATAACTGTAGCTCGGTTATCGTTTGCGAAACTCAAGTGCCGTCACGCAGTAAATGAAAAAAAAAAAAATACGACCTTTTGCTACGTTTTTAAATTCTTGACCACTTTCACTATAAAATATTTATTTACTTATTTTAATACCATTGGCTTTATTATATACCACAATGATTACGTCGGTATCAATTAAACGGAGAATTATTTGTTTATAAAATTATCAGAGTATGAAAATACATTTCTTTACATAAATTATAAGCTTTGTGTATAATTAACTGAATTTCAAAGTGCAGAGTGAGATAATTATTTGCGTATTTTGATTTAAAATAAATTTAATGAAGAAATTTAGAATTAATTTCAGATTTGTCATCACCATTTCTTCATCAATCAATCAATTATTTAATCAACTGCCAATTAGTCAGTTTATTACTTAAATTGAATAAACAGAAAGGAAGAAACAATAATAGCCATGACCTGTGCTACGATCGTAAACCCTTATCCAAGGTCCAGTTGGACCAATTCATTGCCTATTCCAATCTCTAGACATTATATATGTTCCATGAACATTCTCTCAATCCATCCGTTAAAACATTGGTCAGCAGAAGAAAGTCAGGTGTGTGTGTGTCTATACATAAATATATAAGGGAGGTTGGTGCACTGCGCATTCGCGATCAATAAACGAGGGGCGAAACCAAATTGTACCATGTCATTTTACCCCTTCTACCGTTCATTTCGCTTCATCATGGTTAATACGCCTGCGCAATCGTGTGCAAATGAAAGAAAAAAAAGAAAAAAAAAATAAGAAAGAGAGTGAGTTTAGCGGCAACGGCGGCTTTCTCGCCAACACGATCTGGAACCCAACCGGGTTTGACTACTAGTGTTCACCTTTCAGTATCGTGTCACGTCTCTCTCTCGTACATTCAATTTTTTTTTTCATCTGCATTCACTCTTGTCTCTTAATACACTTGGGACAGTTGATACACAGTCGTTAGTTTATGTCATATCAAAACGCGATCTCCAAGGGTGGAAGATAGAAAAATTATAATAAAAGAGTAGAGTAGAGAGTTTTGGATAAAAGCACAGCGGAAGCTGAGGGTAAGAGAGGGACCAGTTGGTCCTTGAATAAAATTTTCTTCATCAGCAGGGACAGCCGTCATCAGAGCAAATCACGACTTATGCGTCAACGCCGAGCAGGTAAAATCGGTTTTGTTTTTGTATTGCATTATACATTATTACATGATGATGAATACGTTGCAGGTATAATTTATTATGAGAGTGGATATACATGTAGGTAGATAGAGTATATAATGAGCGAGAGATATAGAGGATGGAGAAATTTATCTTATTGTTTAGGAGGAAATTTAGAAAATAAAAACGTGGAGTGTAAATTGAATTTCAGAAAAAGCTCTTTTATTTTTCTTTACCCTGGTTTTATTATTGAGTATATACTCTTTGATAGAAAAAAATAGATTGTCAAGTAATTGGTCATGTGTAAATCAATATAAGTAGTGGGAACACAACCCTAAGAGTTGCTTTTATAATTTAAATGTCGTGTTGGCGATGTGTGTAATCGTTTAATTTTCCACTTCATTCGCTTAATACAATTAATTTTACACCAGACGTTTATGTAGGATTTATTTAGTTTGAAGTATGTGTAATGTGTATGTAGGATAAACAAATATCAATTTAAGTAAGTATATGTAATGTGTATTTTATGATGGCAGGAAATTGAAGAAATATAAGAATGAAATTTTTTATATAGGGAAAAATTCTATTGGAAATAATTGAAATTCATAATTTGCTTTGGAAGGTGCCAATCGTCGCTAGGTACCGTTTGTTCTGATATAACTCACTTTATCGATCGTTCTTGTGCATCGAAATTCAAGGTGTACATGCTAGGCGGCAGTAAATTCAATGGTTGGTCATTAAAGTTAAATACAATTGATTTTCATTGCGATGAGGAGTATATTATTGTTGTTGCAGTAATAGTAACATAAATTGTATGAATTTTCTACTTTATTTTCTTTATGTTTGCTAGTGAAATTTATTAATTCCAAAGAAAGAAAAAAAATAAATATGTAAATAAATGTTATAGAAAATTTATTAGGAAAATTAATATTCCAATAATATTGTTAATGAATTTGGTATTACATTATTTTATTTGGCTTCTTATTTCACCAAGTATCATTCAATCCTATTTACAACTGTTTTTATTGGTTTGTAACGGTGTTGTATAACCGTGAAATGCCCGTGCGTTAATTGCATAACGTCGCATGAAGATTAAAAGAAAAGTTGAATAAAGTCTAATATTAGTTGACAATATTCTTCAATTACATAAGATTTCGTGTAATAGAATAAAGATTAAAAAAAAAAGTTTAAGTATATATTTTTTTTCTTTATTCTAGCGGTGTATTATATCAGCTGAGAAAACAAAAGAAATTAAAACACATCTGTTAACCTATGTCTGTTTGATTGGCAATTAAATTGACAGATCAATTATAGCTACTTGATAATTACTGAAAATAATTTTTGACAATCTATTATAGAGAAAGACGATAATTTTCAGTTATCATGAGCTTAGATCTGATGAATTTTCGCGTGAGGCGTTTAAATTCTCTTTACGGCATGCCAATGTGCAATGTCGATAATCATATTACACATCAACGTTAAAATTCTCTGTGAATGTATTTTTTATTATCGAAAGCCAAATCAAAAAGAAAATTACACAATACATGTACAAATAATTAAACAAGTTATTAATTATTATCTTAAAATTGAAGGAAAAAAAATATATTATCAAGAATTTTTCTTTAATAGAAATTTAATATCATTTTTTTTTTTTTTTGATTGCAGAAACATTCAGGATATTATCCAGAGGGAAAGGATCTGTTTGCAGCAAAGGCAGCGGTGACAGGACATTGTCCCGACATCGTAGAAACAACAACAGCATCATCATCACCACTTACGCTCGGTGTAATCGGTCGTTACGTTGGTGTGACGGGTCGAGGTTATCGACGTGGTGTTCAGAAATTATTGAAGACACAAGATACGGACCAGCAGCGTGTATGATCATTGAAAACTATCCCCCTCTGCCCACAAGATCGAGGCATAATATAAATCAAGATACCACCCAACATTTCTTGAATCATCTTGTGTTACCAAAGCACAGAACTTCAAAATTTTCGAGTAATAGACATCGAAAGCTGCAGCCATTCAGAGAAACGTGACTGTCATTATTGGGCAGTGCGGCAGACCATACCGCAAAATACGAGTATCACCCTGACTCGATACGAATTAAAATACCGCCATCGGGTTATATCACCCAGGCGCGATCGTTGTATTACGATCAAACTGACGACGCTTACACGCAACATTGCTAGAACACGTACTAAAACGTTGTTACCAACTTGAAAATTATACGCGTGCCTGTTATTAATTAACGGGGTGTTGTAAAACGTAAGTGGAAATTGAGCGTTACGAGAAAATAATAATAAAAACGAGGGATCGTGGGCCATTTTGGCTGGTGTTTCAATATAATTTATCAACAACGTCGTCGTTACGGGATATTAGATCATTTCAACAGATACCTCATAATTATTGGACAAAAATAAAAGATAAACCGCCATTATCATCATGGGTAGCTTAAATGTTAATCGAAATGTTAGCGATGCATTTTATCGATATAAAATGCCGAGAATTCAGGCAAAGGTTGAAGGCAAAGGTAATGGTATAAAAACAGTAATTGTTAATATGGTTGATGTGGCAAAAGCAATTGGTAGACCTGCCACTTATCCAACGAAATATTTTGGTTGTGAGCTTGGTGCTCAAACACAATTTGATTTTAAAAATGAACGGTTTATTGTTAATGGATCGCATGAGGCAACTAAATTACAAGATTTATTGGATGGTTTTATAAGGAAATATGTTTTATGTCCGGCATGCGATAATCCAGAGACTGAATTGCTTGTGAGCGCTAAAAAAGGTACAATATCGCAGGGTTGTAAGGCTTGCGGTCATCATGGATTACTTGAGAGCAATCATAAGCTCAATACTTATATATTGAAAAATCCACCGAGCTTAAATCCAGCGGCGCAAGGCAGTTCATTGACCGAGGGCAAACGCGGTAAACGTTCGAAAAAAGCTAACGGCGATACTAATGGCGAAGGAACTGGCTCACCTGATAATGACACAAGTACTACTGATATTGTTGTGGAGGCACCTGAAATAATTGCCAAAGACGATGATGATGATGGTAAATGGGCTGTTGATATATCGGAGGAAGCAGTTAGAGCACGTTTACAAGATTTAACTGAAGGCGCTAAAGGTATGACTATCAGCGAGGATTTGGATAAAAGTGAAAAAGAACGTATGGATATATTTTACAAGCTTGTTAAGTGTCGTCGTGACGCTGGTCAACTTGATAATCATAAAGAAATTGTTAGTGAAGCAGAACGTTTGGAAATTAAGACAAAAGCTCCGCTTGTACTTGCTGAATTGCTTTTTGATCAAGGAATCGCAGCTCAAACAAAGAAATATCGTGTTCTTTTATTACGTTTCACTCATGATGATATTAAAGCTCAGAAATATTTGATTCGTGGTATTGAACAAGTTATTGCTTTGCATAAAGATTCCCTTATGACCAAGGTCCCTGGTATTCTCAAGGTAATTCATTTATTATTTTTTTTTTATTATAATGTTTGTAAGGCTTGTGAGTGCGTATATAAAATTAATAATGGTTTTTTGTTTTTACAGCTATTTTACGATTACGATATTCTTGAGGAGAAAGCTTTGTTCGAATGGGCGAGTAAAGTAACCAAGAAATATGTCGCGAAAGATGTATCACAGGAGATTCATGATAAAGCTGCACCATTTATTACGTGGTTGAAAGAAGCTGAAGAAGAAGAGTCAGAGTCTGAAGATGAGGATGATGATGATTTGGAGGTTGGAATGGATTTTTAAATACATTATTAATTATTTTGAAATTATAATTGATAATTGAATCAATCAAATTAATATTCATTTATTTATTTTTAGATCGAATATGATGATAGAGCTAAACAGCCGCTCAAACAGCAACAACAGCAGCAGATCCAAACTATGAAAAAACCTGTAGAAAATGATTCAGACGAAGGTGATGACTTTGATATCGATGCTATTTAAAAAATTCATATGCAATCAAGAGCAATGTGGTTTTTTTTCACTGGATGTATTAATACCACTAATGACGAGAAAAAAAAATGATGCAGAATTCACACAATATTTGTCACAATTCCGATATACGAGTTGGATTTTTTTTTTTTTAATGATCTCAAACCAAATCGTGACTAATTTGCGCAATGCCTTTCACAATCAAAAGTACTTCTACACCGTCACAACAAGTCATTAATATGAAATAAAGAAGAAAAAAAAAATTATAATATAATTTTAGACATCAGATTTAGAAATTTTTATTATTTCTTTTATGTACCTATTTGTTTTATTTCTGTTTCGTAAATGATGAATGCAATTATTGATATTTGAATACTTTTCAAAAGTTATGTTTATATCTGCTTACGTGCATTTTTTTTTCATGCCGAAATTTTAATTGATATTAAAAATTATCATTCGAATTTATCATGATTATTATTATAAAACCAGTGTAATTATTTTTTTTTTTTTCATTTATTTTGCTGTAATTGTTGATCTGTTGAAAAAAGCGCAAATAATGTAACGTTTCTCTGTTGTGCTGATTCACAATTCTAATTATAATTACATTAATAAATATGGTTTACTGCAATGTGAATTGTGTATAGTTTAATTTATAAAACTTTCCTAGACAAATTTTTATCAATTATACACATATTTATTTAAATAATTACGGAAATCTCATGTAAGATATTTCAAATTTATATTTTATTTTTATTTCAAATATACACATAATAGTTTGAATTTTCGCGGTTATTAAATTGTCGACTAAATAAATATATATATATATATTCATCTGCAGTTTCATAGAATTCCAACGGGGGCAGTGTGATCGCATAAAATAATTTCCAGTCGTTGTTTTTACAATTGGGATGAAAAACTCTGGTGTGTTTGTGAATTCCACGATTAATCATTGCATTTTTTAGTTGAAAAAAAGGAAGATAAAACGTTTTATATATTTGTGATTGTACAATTAAATACTTTGTCGTGTTCTTGAAAAAGGTGAATAAAATATAATACTTCAATATTTCTATTAAATAATTATTTGAAATAAATAAATATCCTTCGCTGTGGCTTTCTTCCTTCCACAATGCTAACGCCATTTTATTCTGTCATATTTCTCTATAATCTGTGATCTCTATTTTTTTATCCACTACACAGATACTTTCTAATTACAAATTACATAAAAGATTATATTAATCATCCTCAAGATAAATTTAATATTACTGTTAATTCCATTATATTCAAATTTTTGATATTCGTTATTTTAAAATAACTCCAGGGGAATTTTAATTGTTGCAAAGCAACCTCAAAAAATAAAAAAAAAACTTTGTTTTATCATTAACAACAATTTGAATAAACAATCCGAATTAATAAAACAATGACTGATCATAATATAATAATAAATTTTATTTATTTTTTCAGTGATTGGAATGATAAACTGATAATTTCCAACAATTTCCCTTAGTTGGATTTTTTCTCACCAGTAAGTATTTTTTATTTCATTTCTACATACAATATTCATACATATATACGCTGATTATGTATAAAGAAATATCTCTAGTTACTACCAATAACAGTAGCATATAAAATAATATTTAAATTATTTATCTTTAATTTCATTTCGTTCATTTAATCCAAATTTTTCTATTCCATTCACCAAATGAATTTCATTTCAAGAACAACACAAAACACTAGGTATAATAACGCCTTCTCATTATTTTCTCACCTGCCACGCCTTTCATAATATACACAAGCAGGTGTAGCCGGACGTTGATACTTTTAATCTACTTCCGTGATATATTGCGAGAAGCGTGACGGAAAATCATCTGCCATGACCGTCTTCTTCAATTCGCGAGACAAATCATTGAGTAAAATCCAATTGTCTCACACCAATAATTTTTCATCTAGTGAAATAATAAATTTCATGTACACATTTTGATAACACGATTTCAAAGAAAATCCAGCTCGTATATACATAATTATTTCACAATAATTTTATATCAATAAATTTGTACAATATTTTAAGAGGAAATATTAATTGTCTTTAAAATGTTTGTAAATTTGCTGGGGGAATAATTTATTTAATTTGAGAATTAAAATTATTAATACTATCGTATATTCTCATTTCATTTCATTGCCAAATCGTTATGGCTTTGCACAATTGTATTCTCTGACGTGGTATAGTAAATATTAAATAGTACATAGAAACTATGTATGAAAATATTAAATATTAAACTTATAAAAAAATTCACGTGCTATAAAATTTTAAATTGTATAAGGAATTATAAAAAATCAACAATTACAATGTGTGTATTTAATTTTAAAATATAAAAAATTAGGAATTAATTTGATAAATAATTTAAAATTTATATACATTTTAATAAAAGAAGTTCAGGTATTTTCTAGGTAAAAATTAATTTCTATTTTTGTCTCCACGTGCGTTCATGTGAAAAGAAAGGCGCAGCACACCGGTATTTATTTTAATTCTTCCACTTACATATATATATACACAAAGAAAATTAGATATATATATTTATGTATAGTGGTACACGGTTGATTTGATCTTAGTGCAGCGGTCTTGGTCATGACGTCGTTGTTGCATGAATCATCATCAAACAACGCTGATTTATTGCCCACTCTTTTAACTATTGGTATATATACATAATAATAAATGTACATATCCTATGTACATCAATGTATACACTATTAAATTATATATTCAATTATACATATCAACTAAATTCACTGCGTTATAATAATCTATTTTAAATCAAATCTCATCTTCGATTAAAAATATTTAAATTTATAATTTTTTATACCGTTGTAAAAGTTCATTTATTTATAAATTTATAAAATAAATAAACTTATGAATATAATTTTCATTTTAAAATTTAAAAATAATACATTACAATGATTAAATTTATATTATTCTTTTTATCCTTTCACAAAACTTTCTAATTTGCAATACAAAATTATTGACAATAAAAATAATATTTTCTTTTTGCTATTATTGTTCATTCCGCATATTGCACTATTGATATATATATATATGTAATTTTATAATAGTTAACTGACTTAATTATGTAATATTTACATTTGTTAAATAGTGTCCCAAAATTCACGCAAGAATTAACACGCAAACGACACTTGGAATCTTGCGTGAATTATGAGACATCTTGTGTAAAAAATTTTCTTATTCATTTCGATATTTATTTCTTTATACATGATGTAATGTGTGTCTCCTGCTTTATTAGAATAGTCATACTGGCCTTGCATTTTTCATTGCGGAGCAGTTTGATAAAAGAAATAAAAAAAAGAAACTTAAATACGATCGAGGTCATAAGATATTGCGCAAACGCAAGCGCATACTCCCACCCTGGGTTATTATATGGCGCACGAGGGGTGCGTGTTAATATGTCGAGCTACAGTGGCTTCAGTGAGGAATAATACCCCAAATCGTCGTGAATATATAATATACAATTAATATACATACAAATGTATCGTAGATTGTTAAGAAATATTCTTAGAGTATATATATTTTTATACCGCAATTGTTAAATTATTTTGTGCCAAGTGATTATGTTTTTCTAAAAGAATTATTTATATTTTTTGTATGAGATTAAATTTATCAACGAATGTATCGAACATCAGCGTTGAATTGACAATATAAATAATGTACAGATAACGTTCACGTCAAGCGTAATACTTTGGCTAGACATTGTGAATAACATACAAATCGATATTGTTATAATAGTTATACATCGTTTTTATGGATTAAGCAGGTCTTTCAGATCGTGGCATTACCGATGGGTAGAACCGATATGTCTAAAACACTGAATGCATATAGAATGTGAGTTTGATTGTGAGTAGTAAATTAAAATTCATTGATGGATTTTATATTCATCGTGAAATAAAATAAAATGAGAATAAATCAATTGCTGAGATAAATATTATTTATATTACTATTAATGATATTGAATAGTTGTAGTAATTTGATTGTACTTTTAATATTTTTAAATTGTAAACAATGATTAATTGTATGTTTGTATATTTATTATTATATATTTTTGAAATATTTATACTTAACACTGCTCCAAAATTGATTTATCGTGTTGTAATGAAAGCACGTGGGTTAGTTTGAACGAATGTGGAACGATGAGACAAAGAAAGTAACTGCAACGCGCTTTTATCGTTCAGTTCCGTTATTCTATGGGAATATTTCTAAAGTTATAATAGTACACTGCAAGTTTGTAAATAATTTTAGAATATTTTCCTGTAGATTAAATTTAATGTTGTGTGGATGATTTGTATATAAATTTATAACGATGGTCTTTTATATAATATACTTCTGGTTAAATGCTTCGAGCTGTCAGCTGTTGAAGCATTTTAAAATATTATTTTATCCCACGTTTGATGCTTATTTACCGTAAATTGGATGACGCATCTTTGGATATATGACAGCGTTCTATCATAATTTTTTTTTCTGTTATTTCTTCTGATGATGATGATGTTTGATGGCAGACAGTTGAGTAGGGTTTGCCATTAGAATTCATCTATTCATGGATTGTTAATTAGATTTTTAATTTTTGAAATAATTTTTACATTGTGAATTAATATAAAATAATTTTTATTTTATTCGATTATGAAATAGTTGCTTAGTATGAATTTAAGTTGACGGATAATATTATTCTATAGGCAGAGTGTGAGAGAGTAAAATAATAATGCGAAAAGAGTGGGTGAGAATTAACTTTGCGCAGTCGCGGAGTTATTGAACGATTGATATTTCTTGTTGAAATTTGCGCAGCCCTTAACATGGGGTAAGTCGTTGTTCGATATAATTTTCCAATTGAAATTGATTCTTTTTTATGATATTGATATTCGAGGTTTATTATCGAGATATTTAAGTATTCTCCTTGTGACTTTCATTTTGACAAATTGGATATGTATGTATTTAATTTTTTATACCATATCTTGTGGAATTTATTTGTGAGAAGGTCAGCATGTCTGTTGTGGCATTGATTCAAAGACAGGTTCTGGATGCAGTATGATTGTGTGCAAGTGTGTACAGATCAAATAAGTTTCAGTTAGTTGATGTGAAACTTTATAAATGATACTATAATTCATACGAATTTAAGGAGTGCTCTAGATATATAAATAAAATTTTATCTTGCTCATACCAATTTTTATTTCAACTAAATTTCATTGAAGAACTTTTGTATTTGCTTTATTTTTATTCTTTCAATTTATTGCAAGTGTCGTGAAGAAAAAATTTCCAAACAATTTAAAAATAATGTAAATTAATGAATTTGTTTGTTAATTCATTTGTTCATTTTAAGATTGATTTATTTATTTATTTATTGAATTAATTAGAATTTGTTTGCATTTGTATTTTAGCAAGAAAATCGAGCACATTGGCAGAATGACAGCCATGACACAGGAGGAAATTGTGGCTGGGGCACGGACCGTTGCCCAGGGTCTTGATGCACTGCGTGTTGAGCACACGGGTATTCTTCAAGGATTACAGAGTCAAGATGCACCTGAAGCACGCGATAAAGTCAGTTTGATATGTAAAAATATTGAAATGATTGAGCTTGGTCTTGGCGAAGCGCAAGTGATGATGGCTTTAGCAAGTCAATTGCAATTGGTTGAAGCGGAAAAGCAGAAATTACGAACACAAGTTAAAAGGCTCTGTCAAGAAAATGCATGGCTGAGAGATGAACTTGCAGGCACTCAACAAAAATTACAAGCGAGTGAACAAGCTGTGAGTATTAATAAAATTATTAATTTTTTTTTCTGTGTATAATGTTTGTTACTTTAGTTAGAGTGAAATAATGAATATACATTGGTTAATTGTTGTTTATCAGGTTGCACAACTGGAGGAAGACAAGAGACATCTTGATTTCATGCACAGTATGCGACAATATGATCCTGATCCACCAGCTGATGATGAAAATGCTAAAGATCGACCAAAAGACGATCCAGTAGTTGATTTATTTCCGGATGACGATGCGGAAGAACGAAACAGTAAGTGTATGTAGAATGTTCCACATTATTTTTTTTTTCTTACTTTTATCATTGAATTAAAAAATGAAAATTCATAGATTAATTGTGGATTAAATATATTTTTATAAATTTTTTTTTCTTATTTAAATTAGTGCAATTTTTCCAATATGAATTTAATTATTTGTTAATTTACAGCAATGTCACCAACGCCACCGTCACAATTTGCTCAACAAGTCAATGCTGGTTATGAAATTCCTGCGCGTTTACGAACACTTCATAATTTGGTAATTCAGTACGCAAGTCAAGGACGTTATGAAGTAGCAGTGCCGCTTTGTAAACAGGCATTGGAAGACCTTGAAAAAACATCGGGACACGATCATCCTGATGTGGCAACAATGCTGAATATATTGGCGTTGGTTTATCGCGATCAAAATAAATATAAGGAAGCGGCAAATTTATTAAATGATGCATTGGCAATACGAGAAAAAACACTTGGTGAAAATCACCCGGCTGTGGCGGCAACGTTAAATAATCTCGCTGTACTTTATGGTAAACGTGGTAAATATAAAGAGGCTGAACCATTGTGTAAACGTGCATTGGAGATACGTGAAAAGGTTCTTGGTCGCGATCATCCAGATGTTGCTAAGCAATTAAATAATCTTGCATTATTATGTCAAAACCAAGGAAAATATGAAGAAGTCCAGAGATATTATCAACGTGCATTAGAAATTTATGAAGCTAAACTTGGACCCGATGATCCTAATGTAGCTAAAACAAAAAATAATCTTGCGTCGTGTTATTTAAAACAGGGAAAATACAAAGATGCTGAAGTACTTTATAAACAAGTCCTAACTCGGGCACATGAAAGAGAATTTGGAGCTATCGACGGTGATAATAAACCTATCTGGCAGGTAAAAGATATAGTTTTCCTTATATAAAAAAATCTATTCACTTTATGTTTTTATTTATTTGCTTAATAATTGTGTTAATATTATTTGTTATTAGGTTGCCGAGGAGCGTGAAGAAAATAAGCATAGAAATAAAGAGAATGCACCGTATGGTGAATATGGTGGTTGGCATAAAGCAGCTAAAGTTGATTCACCAACGGTAACAACAACACTTAAAAATCTTGGTGCACTTTATCGACGGCAAGGAAAATATGAAGCTGCGGAAACACTTGAAGATTGCGCTATGAGATCACGAAAAGAGGTGAGAAATAATTAGAAATAAATTAATAATTAAATAAATATATTTGCGTCATTTTTTTTTCTCTCGTCATTAAATATTCAATTTAGAAATAGTAACAACGCACAATTTTATCATTGCACGCAGCATTTGCAGCAGGTAAGTGGATGCTTTTGCGACTAATTCATGTATATCATCCACTAAATAATATTAAAATGAAAGCAAAATATTTCGAGCAATATTTCCAATTTTATATTTATTAAAGTTTATTTTATTTATATCTAAATATATATATATATTTATTTTAGGCTCTGGATCTTGTTAAGCAAGCGAAGGTCGCACAAATTTTAGGGGACGAAAAAAGCACAACTAGACGCGCTTCACGTTCCAGCCTTGCAAATAGCGAGCACGAGCACGAGTCTGAGGTGAGTTTAATTAATAAATAATTATTCACGTACATAAATATAAATATGTGTTTATATACATTATCCATATACATATATGTTTATTCTTTAACTTCCGAAAGAAAGAAACAGTATATAGTCGCACCGCATGACTGTAGTTATCACCATTAGTCGTCTACTATTCCTTTTCTTCTTTCTTTTTTTTGTTCTTTTTTTCGTTGTCCCGGCCCGGTCTGACGATTCGACACGACACAATCACACAGGGCTCCATGTCACTGGTACAGAGGGCACTTCAAGAGGGACAGTCCAGCCACCACGACGCTAGTCCTAATAAACCCGGGTTTAAAAATAAAATCTTTGGCGTATTCGGTATTCATTCGTCTTCCACGTAGTAGGGTGCAATTTTATTTTTTATCGTCACGATTAATCGTATTTAATCTTTAGATGTTGATTAATTCATTTGTTTCCGGCGTATATTGAGAAGATAATTTAATTGTTTTTATCGTTTTGTATCTTCTTTTTTTTTTATTATCAACAATTATGATAAAATATTTTCTCAATTAATGCATCGATGTTTATCATTTAAATGTATAGATATTATTTTCTTGACTGACGAGAGTTGTCTTTGTAATTGTGCCGAATACATATTTTCTCATATTTGTTAATTTTTTATTGTTAATTTGTTTACGCACATTTGCATGGTGCCAGTGATAGTAAAAATATATCCATTCTTTTTTTCTGTATTTTTTTATACAATGCAGAGTATGAGTTTTCGCGTATTCAACACATTTACCAAAGAATGATTATTTTTTTTTCTCTTTTCTCTTAATTATGATAGGTGTGCTCAAAACACGAACGATTTTCGCGTGTTTAATAGCACAGAGATTGTTTAATTGATGAAAAAAATTATCAATTAAAAAAGTTATTAATAATTAGAGCGAACGCAATCGAATAATGCATTTTAATATCACGCAAATTCTCAACTAAATCTCAATTGATAATTCATTTTATTCGGAAAAACAAAAATCAAATGGCAATAATTTAAACTTTTTTTTTTATACATATTTCGTACATTTAAATAATTAATTATTTGATTTTGTAAAAATTCTATGAGTAATTTAGGGCGTGTTAATTAGCTACAAATTTTTGCTTCGCCCAAATATCACTCAGGTATAATACATTTGAATTTACTCTATAAAGACTTTTTTTTTTTTTTAATTGCATTTTGAGTATTTGAGTCTGTTTAATTACTATTTATTAAACAGTCCTGGTGTACATTTTCGTTTTTAATTGTGCTTTTTATTGTAGCATTTAGTCGATTAGATATTTTTGTAACATTGCACTTTATTTTATATTATAGTAAAAAAAAAAATTGTTTTGTTCGATCGCAATAATTAAATAAGAGTAAAATTTTTATCATTTTAATTTTTCATAGAATCGTTCGAGAATAATTCTAATTTTTTATCGTTATTATACATTGTATTTATATTAGATTAGAAATGATTTATACAAAAGTTCAACTCATGGTGTTTATTATCAACACATTTAATTACTAGGTTCTATCGCCAATTAAATATAATTGAGATTATTAGTGCCTTGATACTTTTATTAAATAATAATGAGAATAAATAGTAATGAGAGAAATATATTATTTTTCAAGAACAATAAAAAAAAAATATACATAAGAAAGCACCACACTGTGTTGTCAGTGGATCGTTATGAATGAATTAATAATTGAATAAATAAATAAGTGATTAATTAATCGAATAATTAAGTCAATTATAAAAGGAGTCTTTAGGCAAATTAATAAATTAATAAATTAATAAATCTCTAATTAAATTTCGTGACTGCTTTTACCTATTTAAACAAATGAAAAAAAATATCTGTCAATGTTTTTTTTATCGTTGTCGATTATTTTCTTCTTCTGCTTTGTCGTGAATTTTTTTTTTTCATTCTTTATTCGCTTCTATTTGAGTAATCGCGGGCCCGGGGCTTAGGTACGGACAAAACACAGCGGGATGACTACAAACGACTGATGAAAATAATGGCTGTGATGGAAATCTCAAATATCGAATGAAATTGGCAGTGCAGGTGCGTATTTGTAGGAATTATTTTTCGAATTTTAAGTTTACTTAATTTTCTATTCCTTATTACAATGCACTGTAGAGATATTTAATAATTATTAAATTGAGTTTGTTTAAATAAATTAGCTAATTATTTACTTAGTAGAATTATAATTAAATATTTATATATATTTATGTATTTTTCTTTTTTTTTTTTAATTAATACTTTGCTTGACAAGGAGCTT
>JAQQBR010001833.1:6570195-6581009 GCA_030347285.1 Microctonus hyperodae
AGCCATGCACTGTTGAAGTAATAGATGGTGAAATAGATATATAGCTGTAGTTGTGAGTAATATAATGGCGTGGTTGCAGTGATGTCAAGTTATATAGAGACGCCAACCATATTCAACTGACATATAGAAGCTCTTTCACACCTGTTCCTCACGTCTTTTAATTTATCTTGAGATAATGAATAATAGTAATGATTATTTAAATTAAATTTCGAATGAAAGACTTGACAAAATGGAATTTATTAAAATAATTTAATTGACTGAGGCGATTTTATTTTATTTGAGTGGATGATGATAAATTGAAATTAAAAATGAATTATTAAATTGTTATGTGATTGGGGATATTTAGGGGAATAATTATTACAGATTTATAATTGGGTGAATTATTAATATTAATTTATATTAATTTTATTGCGACATTTTATGGAATTTTTTAGTAATGAAAAAAAAATTGGGATTAATATTAATTGTTTGATGTGATGATAAAAAAATATGTATAGAGGAAATAATTTGTATGGTGATGTAGAATTTGTTGGAGTAATAATAAAATATATTGTGTAATTAATTGGATGCCAGGGAATAAATTAATTTTTATGTATTTTAATTTTGTTTCCCTTGATAATTAATTAATTATTTCAATTTTTAATCTCAATTCAACAGGTTTAAAATTCATGGAATAAAATATCAATTTGATTTATAACTTTATAATTATAATTTGAAATATTTGAAGAGTGTAAAAAATTCATTTGACAATTTTTAAATTAATTTTATTTAATTGATTTAAAGAATAATAAAATTGGATATTTTTTTTTTTTCTGTATTTTCCATTAGTTTCTTTTTTATACGACGTATTTTTATACCGTGATGGTAATGAGGTTTTTCCACCAGTACCATTAACTTTGAATTACGTAGTAAATTCAACTCCCACATATTAAATCACATGTACATATATAAATGTGTTTGTGTATTCATTTTTCAGTGCGGAAAGTGTCGCGACGAATTTCAATATTTTTCCTGGTTTAAAAATATGTACACGAAGAAGCGTGACAGAGTGAGGGGGAGGAACGGATTACTGGATGAAAAGGGGTGAGAAAAAGAAGGAAAAAAAAAATACAAAGAAAAAAAAAAATACTAGATGGTATATAAAAAGAAGTGACTGTAGAGTTTGGCCCTCGCCGCATAGTCAAGAGAGTCCTCGAGGAAAAGAGAGTCCTACTGGCAAGGACCTCACCATACATCACATCTCTCTCTTCCACCCTGAGATACAGTGAAAGAAAAAAATAAAAAAAAGAACGATCGTTACGTACTCCCCAAGTTTAATTTTTTATTTTCCATAGAAAAATAAAAAGGGGAAAATAAATAAAAATAATAAACACAACAAGGAAAATGAAATTTTTTACAATGTAGTTGGCGGTGGGTTTATTTTATTTACACAATAAAATTCCCATGTGCTTCATTAGAGAGTTATCAAAAAAATTGTTCAATTTATAAATCTATTTATTTTACAATCTCAAATTTCTTGATACCCAATTTAACTTTATTATCTACTTATATTTTCCCATAGACTTATTTAATTTTTTCCTTTATAAAAAAGTAAAATCTGTATAAAAAAGAGTAGCAATTCATATGTGACCTCTGAAATCTGTGGAATTTTCCATCTGCCGTTATGTGAACGAAGATTTCGATGGTGAATTGAAGGAAAATCGCAATTTTATTGCCATTGTCACAGTCCATTAAATCTAAATTACACCAGCATCGTATATACCCAAACGATATCTTATTCTGTTGGCAATGACTGTATATACACATTATATACATATACATTGAATGATACTACTTAAAATGAAACTATTCTAAAAGGGGTGCGTTATACTATATTCGAATACGATAAGTAAAAATACCACTATAAAACTTTTTATCTTCCAGACGCATTCTCGTTGCTAAAGAAAATAATACGATAAAAATTTTCAGATATAGAAATATATACATACATATATTTATGTATTTATATATAATGCTGAATATAGTGAAATAAAAATATATATATTATATAGATGATGTATTATAAGTTATACCTAAGTTTAAGAGGAATTGAAGCCCGTCAATTTCTCTCCACTGACTTATCCTTATTTTTACCTCGATCAACTTGTTCATTTTTCTCTCTCAACATCCTCCTGCAGGAAGTGCCGCAGGAGATTGCCCTAAAATCGTTTTACGCTTGTCGTAATTCATCTCCGAGGTCCAACTGAAGGGTCAGAAATTCGTATGGACGCAAAAGACTCTTTACTCATTTATTTCACAAACTAAGAAGCGAAAAAATAAAAAATATCTGAATGTAATATTAATAATAAATCGCGGGGAATTTTTTATTAAAATTAATTATCTCTAGTTTTTTTTAAATATAAAATTAAAATTGATAAACAATATAAATATAAAAATAAAATATTTTCTTTGTAAAATAAATTTGTAATTATATATACAAAAATTCATAAAGATTTTTATCCTCTATTGAATGAACAAAAACAAAGATTAAATTTTCATGTAAAGAGATACTATTAAAAAATGGATAAAATTTTTTTACATTCTCTATACTATAACAATGATAAATTTTCAAGAGATGATATCATATAAATTCTTTTATTATTTTCCTAACAAAAACATTCGCCTGGAAAAAATTTCATATGATACAAAAATATATAATGACCGATACCTCAACGCGAGACACAAAACGGATTCACGATCATAAAAATGTCCTTGTTTTTTTTTCTTGTTTTTTTATTTACCCGTAAAAAGTACATTCGCAAGGGGCGATAACGGATTTTTTTTCTTTTATCACAGGTTCTCTCTATATACATCAGTAACAACCCTGCGCAGATTCACCATCATCATTCGTACATACAGATAAATAAATACATAAAAATAAAAAATAAAAATGAACGATCTTTGTATATTTTTTGATATATGTATATTCTATAGGTGTATATATATATATATTATATACACACATATATACATATATTTTCATTCGATAGCATACCAAATATGTACTCCCTCTCTGTACATTTCCCATCAACTATTTATTGTACAAGTACATAGATAAAATATACACATTCAATATAATATCCCACTATCATTGCTATTTTTCATTTGTAGAGTAGAATATTTTCGCTCAGGCTCTTTTCCGTATTGTTAAAGCCGTGGGGCATCGATTGAATTTCAAACGAAATTCAAATTACGTTTAATTTGGTTAGCCACAGACAAGCATTGCCGCAGGCTTTGCATTGCATTTAATTTCTCTCTCTTTCAATTCGTTCATATGTAATCTCCGTCTTTCTCACTATTCTATTGGTGCACAATCCATAGAGGAAATGTTATATGGAATTATATTCTGTTGAGAGAGTGGATCGAGAGAATAAAATATGTATTCAGTGAGGGAAAATAAGAGGAAATATATATCCACGGTTCATTAAAACACCGATGGAATTTAGCAAATATAATTCTATTTATATATGAATATTTATTTTTTTTATTTGTAGTACAATATTGTTTTATTTTTTATTTATTTATGTGTGAATATATGTTTGTTGGTGTTAATACAATGCATCAGAAACCGCAGATGAAAATTAGATTTAGTGGAGTAATATATGTTGATTGTAAAATTTATCTGCGATATTTAAATCAATTTTATCAAATTTATTTTTTAATCTTATTAGTAGTGTAATTTAATAATGAACTATTTTTAATTAATAATTGTTTATTATTTATGGATAATACAGATCGCAATTAATGAATTAAAAAAATAAATATTATATATTTTTTTAAAATATATTACTGAGATTAAAAAATGTTTTAATGGAAGAAAATTTTTTTTTCTTCTTAAAAAAAAAAAATTCTTTTCAACTATTTCTGAAATTTTGAAAATACTGTATGTATCAATAGAAAATCACATAATGCTATTAATTACTTACTCATAAAAAAAAAAAACAAAAATTAAATTAAATAAAAAATTTGAAAATTCGATAAAATAAAAATTATCTTTACTCCAAACTAATTTTAACTACTCAAAGTTTTTAATTTTTTTTATCCATCACCAATGTCATAAAATAATTTTCCAATTGGTAAATCTTATTGACAATAATAATATAATTATCAAAAAGTAATTAATAAATTTTTCCTCTAATCTCATTTACAGCTCAATAAAAAAAACTTTCCACTCAAGCCTTTATTTTCCTCAACAATACCTCTCGGTCCATTAACATTTTATCAACTTAACAAAAATAGTATTATCCAATTATCACATTCTACTTTTACTACACCATTTACCAATAACGCTTCAACGATATACCTCGTGTTTATTATCTTTAATATCAAGCAAACTCATCTGCCACTCGGTCATCGGAACGTCGCGCCTTTGGTTATGCCTCATTAAATTTATTCCGCACCTCAGGGCAGGATGGACATACACACACATACAAAACACACAAAACCATGCATAAAGACATCGTCAATCAGTGACCACCGTCGTAGAAAATAAAACAATTCTCCCCCATCATTTATTAAAAATAACATAAACCATATAATCATCCATCGAATATATTAAACTTAATAATTCTGTTTTAATATTTTATATTAGCCACTTTATGCCAAGTTGATTTATTCATCAATCACCAATCAACATCATGGCATCGTCTATCCACTTTATCGTCTACTGTGGTAAACAAATGTTTCATCGATCGAGTGTTGAACAAACTTTTCAAAGCTGCACGTCGACATCCCCTGGGAGATTAGCTTCATGTGTTGTGCATGGGGAGCCTATTGGCAGGATTATATGTACATACATTCATACATACAGCAGTTTAATCCTGGCTAGACTGTTGGACAATAAATATAATCTAGAAAAATAAGGCCACGTAGATATAAATCAGTGAATTACAATAGTGGCGAAAATATATTGTGTTGTGGTAAAATATTTTACTTTTATCTATTTTTATTTCAATTTATATCAAAACTATCATCTCACTCATTTTCTTGTTTGTGTGTTATGTGTGTTCATGTAATATAAGTATATACTTACACATTAGGACGCCAAATAAAAATGCTCGCCGCGACGCCAAGGCGCCTTTTTATATATTTATATTTTTATCTTTCTTGTTGGTAGAATTTCTACGTGTACGTGTACATCGTCTACTGCATTAGTTCATTCACTCTTTCATGAAAAAAAAAATCTCATCGCTCAAAACTCTCAAACGCTTTATGTATTTTCGTTTATGAAAGCCAATGTATATATTCTACTTGCACAAAATATTGTGTACATACATACATACATACACTCATCACGGGGAAGATGAGGTGAATCCATATGATTTTTTCCCTCGCGTGCATGTGCTTATGTCCTCGTTTTTTTACTTTTTATTTATACGCGCGACCGTGGCGGGGAAAGAAAAAAGTGAAATAAAATAAAAAAGATAAAAGGGGATGAGAGGGTTTTGGCGAGAGATTCACATTATGGCGATTGCCTTCCATTCACTTTTCATCTTTTTTTTTTTTTTATAGCTTCAACATTGGCGGTTGCGATGTTGAGCGTAAAAAAAAATAAAAAAGAAATTAATAAACGATTAAAGTGCTTTTTTTTTTTCACTTTCACAAATCTCTAACATTGATTTTATTTTACTACACATTAGATTTATTTTTTTTTTCATTTTAAAATCTATTCACGAGCAGTAAATTTTTAACGATACAATTTTTAATGAATATATTAATCCAAACATTCGCCGCAATTACTTGCATTATTAATTGCGAATTAAATAATAAGAAAAAATAAACACATAAAAATACTTTTATTCATTTACATCCATTATAACACTAAACATTCATTAGTGCGAATGAATACTTGATAATTACATAATAACAAACCTGTATTAATTTATAAATACAATAGTTTAAAATAATAATTAACGTACTTTAAAGACACCGCATTGGTAAAATTTATATAAAAGCCAACGATAAAAATCTTTGAAAAAAAAAATAAATAAATAAATAAACATACTCTATAACAGCGTGCAAAAAGAAAAGGATCTTTATATTTTGCTTTAAAGTCATTTCTTCTCCCCATATCTTTCACACACATTCCCTTATACACACCTATAAACATTCCCATTTACCCACGCGTCTGTTTACCTTTGATTACTTGCGCCTCTTCGTCACGCTCATCTACTACCACATACGCAATATTTCTCGTTACATGGTCCATCTGCTCTCGTCTTCCTTCACCCCTTTCACTTCTTCCCCCATTCATTTTTATTTATTTTTTTTCATTCTATTGTTTCTTCAAGAACTTTCTCGTTTTTCTCCCTCTCTACAGTATAATTTTTTTTCTTCTTTCTACACACAAATACCTCATCCATATATATTCCATCTCCCTTTTGTCCTTTCTTCTTTTCTCCCTTCTCTCTGTCTGCCTGTCACTCTTGCTCTTCATTTTACATCTCTGTATAAATCGCAAATACATTCATCTGCGTGGGCTCCACTTATGCCTTCAAGTCCGAGGAAAAAGTTACGTCTTAATTACAAAATAACCGCGTGTGTTTTTACAAAAGATTATTAAAACTCACGCATAACTAATGCTACTATTATACTACACTATTAAAAACTGCGTGTGTATATCAGTTATAAATAAAAAAAATAAAATAAAACATTGAATTTTAATATTTTAATGTCAAGCAAATTCCGCGCGCGATAATAAAGATGAATTATTTAAAACTGTTCATTAAAAATGTTTATTATGAATTATGAGAAAATAATTGTTTAAGTTTTGGTTGAGAACCATTGGACAAGGGTCATTAGCGTTGAATATGTTGGATGCACTCAGGCATATACACATAAGAAAGTTGCATGAATGTGTCTTGGAAGAGACTGCGGTGGACCATAAGTGTTGCGGGATTCTCAGAGCCCGTTTGTTCATCTCTTTTTATATATCCCAGGTCCAGTCTTTATTTTGCCGTGTTTTCAACGCACACCAACACCAGATTAACGTCTCACAGAGGCTTATGTGAATGCCAAAGTAGCACTCGAACTCACGTACATACATAAATACCTACAGCGTTCATTATAATACATACATACTGTATGTACACACTCAAGTGCGCGGCAATGATGATGCGTGTTGCAAGTGTAAATCAAAATATACGAGCAAACCGCTGGGCAAATGAAAAAAAATTAAACCGTGAATTTTTATTTTACCAAACACGTCGGAAAATAAATTTAATATATATATAAATATTTTTTTGTTTGTTTGTATTTTTATCTACACTCTTTATTATTATTCCCATAATTTTTTCCCTTTGATTTTATTGCGAAAATGAGTAAAATAAAATTTACGAGAAGCTTAAAGAACATTAATACACCCGATCGATAAATCGATGAATCTTAATCGACATTATACTATCACACTTATGTATAAAATATCCTCTCATATATTCATGAATATATATTTATAATAATTTATACATACATGTATATATAAATACAATTTCATATACTATAAATATAAATTTCTCTCTTACATATGGCTTGAAAGTCCCTTGTATAATATAAACTTTGTTGAAACTTTCGTAATCCTAGACAAGAGTGAAGTTATATGAGTGTTTGTAAATGTTTGTGCTCATGTGTGTGTATATATATACATGTGTAAATGTGTATATAGGTTATATATACGCGCGCGCATGCTAGATCAATTAGTCTTGATTTAAATTAGCAACGGCGGGTGGTAATTAACTTTGGGTATTAGATCGTGCGAGACGCGGGTACAGCGGGGAGATAGCCTTTCAACTTGCGTATACGCCAGGATAAAATATATATAATACATATATATGCATGTATATATATATGTAATGCCGCTCGATTTAATGCCCAGCGTCGTTAATAATTACGATAATTAATATTACAAGCCAACTGCCAAATTCGTTGGACGTGTTTATAATGCGTGTGCAGCACCATCAGCTCTGCATTAAATACAAAATCCTTTTCATTATAAATTTTATATATACATATGTATATAGAGGTATATGTACTATAGTATGGAATGGAATAAATGTATTTATGTGTTGTTGGTATTTTTATTTGACATTTTGTAATTTATATAGTGGATTTAATAATATAAAAGTGTCGATTGAGTTTATAATTATCTCTTTGTTTGTATTTTACTATTATTTTTGTATGTATGTATGTATGTATATACATATATATACATACATACAAGCTATGTATGATAGAGATATATATGTATATTTATTTAGTAGTTGTTGAACATATTTTATTTCCTGAATCGAATTGCCGTGTCGAAAATCTCAATTAGTGAAGCGTCGATTTTACCACTATCGTCCAGGGAATTTATACGTTATAATAAACCGCATGTTTTCCCATCGGTATATATATATATATGTATATGTATATACTTATGTATATGTAACAGGATAATTACGAGAATTTGTTTCCATCAATGTCCAATGTTGGTTATTTCTATCAAAAAAAAAATCTATTATCTAAATATTCCGCATTAAAAATAAATTACAAAAAATAAAAATCAACAAATAATAATAATAATAATAATAAATATTATTATAATAAATAATATTAATATTAATATCAATATTAATAATTAATATTAATATTATTAATAATTATTATTAATATTTTTATAATAAATAATATTAATATTAATATTTATATGATAATAATTAATATTATTATAATAAATAATAATAATAATAATAATAATAATAATAAATGTAAAGTGTGTGAGAAAGTGGGCGTTTTAAAGCAGAGTCATGTGGAAAATTGGAAATATTCTGAGTGAAAAAGCTCGCAAGCGTTATAGTAATACTAAACTACACAAATGTACGATATGAAATATAAAAAAAAAAAAAATAATAATATACATATTGCGATAAGAAATGACATCGATATCGTATTACATCAGAAACGGTGTGTATTGCGAGTGTTATACGAACGAGACCTTGCGGCACATTATTATAATATTGGATATTGCATGCATAAATGTAGCGATTTACATTTAAAGGAGGCGCGGATATATTCGCGTACGGTGTCTCCGTATCGTTGTTATAAGTCTTATGATGTGGTTGGTGGTATATACTTGCGAGGGTGTGAGGAGCAGAGAGGAAGAGATACAGAACAAGACAAGACGAGTTCCATCAGCAAAAGTTTATTGGAAGTGAGCCAGAAAGGAAATGATATTGTCCCTATCGTCGCGCCAATGTAAGCACTATCTACACACTAATACACTACACTACTATATATATACATGGATATTTATATATATATATATACTCGTATTAATCCACCCCTCTTTGAGGATTTTGTCCAAACTAGAAGAAGCTACTTTCTATAAACAAACTTTTGTATCTATCTCTTGTTGAATGTTACGAAGAATTGTTATCGGGATAAAGTCCAAGTACACTGGACAAGAATAAAAAATATAGAATGATAAATAAATCAATTGTGTGATATTAGTAAAGGAATTGAGGGGAGAAATGACGTCGAAGACAATTTAATTAGCTTTGTATGAAAGTGAAAGAAAAAAAAAAAACTTTTTTTTTTCTGTACGACAAAGGGATGAAGAAGGGATTTAGCGGGATATATAATGCGAAGGGGCCAAATTGGGTGAGAGAGAATGGAAGTGAATACAAATATGTATGTATATATGTATATATGTATTATCAAGAAACATATTGAGTCTGTGACGTGACCTTGGAACAAAGGCAAAATTCGCTGAATTATCTTTACTCCTCTCGTGTATAAATACCCAGGGGAGAAGAACATTATTGTTATACACAATCCAGGGCTTTGGGTGTTTGTTTCAATTAAACTACACATCGCAAGCTCTTTATATCATATAAATAATCGTTTAAAAAATATTTTACATTAATTAAATTTATTAATAATCACGATGAAAACAATTTCTTGTTTCTTTTATCACAATAGTTTCCTTCTAAACTAATTAATAATGAGAAAATAAAATCATACCATGTTGACAGTGTAATAAATATCAAAGGGTATTTTATTTTTGTACTCAGCTGTGCTTCATATTTTGAATACCGCATCGAAATAAATCGAACGAGACAGCGCAGGTAATGTCCTGTCGATTCTTGTTCGCGTCGCTCATATTCATCCGTATAATACAAATATATTTTATATAAATATTACGAGGCTTTGACTGTCTCATACATGGCAAGTGACTTTGTATGCGTGTGGTTGATGCTCTTGTTATGTGTCGGATAAATATATACGTGTGGTATACACATAAAAAAAACATCTACACTATATGGTGAAGTGTATTTTCACAGGGCGAGAGATTTACGCGCGGTTTGTGCCGTCGGCCACTTTTGCCTCTGTCGAGGTAGGCCGGTTATGTCTTCTTGCACTTATATATTACTTATATGTATGTACTAGCTGTATATATGTACTTTTTTATTTTTTGTTATCCCCGCGGCTGCAAAGAGGGCGGCTGAACAGTGTATATTATACCTATGGATGAGCTTGTGTGTGCATGAATGTGTTTTGCAATTAGGTTGCGATCGAGATCGATGTACACGTATTGAGAAGGAGAGAATATGACGGTATATAACTCGTCGCGTTCTCATAAATTTCCTTCCGCCTTCTCTTTATATAACCCGACTTTGCGATCGTTATGATTGTGTGCCAATTTGTAGAAAAAAAATTATTAAAATAATTATTTGTTTCCTTTTTTTTGTTGCAGTGGAATTTATGTCAGTTTGATTGATATTTTTATAGAATGTTAT
>JAQQBR010001833.1:6612554-6627081 GCA_030347285.1 Microctonus hyperodae
ATACACAATCTCGCGGTCGTAAAACATCGCCGCTCACATGTCTCATACTCTCGTAGCATCGTCGAATAGCCGACTCTTCATTCTTTAAAATTAAAATAAGAAGAAAATGTTTAATATTAACTTGTAGAATTTTTTTTTGTAGGAAATCTGATTGACTTACTGTGAGATAAACTTTGGCCTCGTAGGATTCGCCCTCCCAACTCCATCCATTGCTCCATTTTGGTTTGAGGAACGGTTTTTTCGTAAGACTACAATTTTCACTGACAATTGTATTATCGTCAATGTTTCCACACGACTTTTTGCCACTCGTTTTCTTTGTACTTTTTTTTTTCTTTTTAACTAAGGCCGCTTTCTTAATGTCCTCATATTTATCATCAATAACCAATTTCGTTTTTGATGTTGTATCAATTTTTTTGGTTAATTCTTTCATTTTATTATCCGTCATTTTAATTTTTGAATCAAAAACTTTTGATTTCATCTCCACAATTTTGGCCTTCACTTTATTTTTACACTTGTTATTCTCTGGTATTTTAATTTTATTACTTTTCAATTCAAATTTATTTGTCTTTAATTCTTTTATATTTTTCATTTCATTTTTTGATATACACAATTTTTCAGCAACAACCGCTTTTACTAAAGTCTTTGGAACTTTTTTAATTATTGACATTAAATTATTTACTGTTTTCTTTTTTTTATCAATTTTATCCCTTTCTTGTTTGCACTTAATGTCCTTTTTATTAGTCATTTGTACACTTTGTTCAATCACATCATTAATTGTCTCCATTATTGAAGTATCAGTCGTAGCACTCTTCAAACAATTCGTTATTCCATTTGTAATTGTGCTGTGTTTGGTGCTTTTGGATTTTTTAACAGTGCTTTCACACAAATTAATATCATCAATTTTCCGTTTATTATTTTCCTTCTTCAACTGCTGTTTCTTCTTCGTTAAATTTAAATCTGCATTTTCATTAACCTCACATTTATTAACAAAATATTCATCATTCATTGGATTTGGTACGCGATCTCCATCGGAATTTTCAATCGACGAACCCACTGACAACGTTCGTTTATTAACTTTTCGTTTTTTCGGACTACATGACAAACTGTCCAATGATAACTTTCTTTTAACAACTTTCTGACACTTTTGTAATTCATCAACAATTATCGTCCGATCATTATTATCATTATCATTATTAATATCATTATCATTTTCTTCAATTGTATCCGTAACAGTAGCTTCATAATCAGGCTTAATCCAATTTTGACTGTCAACAACAACAACATCATTTAATTCCTCTTTAACACCATTCTCCACCTCTAATTTATCATCAATTAACAATATACCAGAATCCTTATCAATTTCAAGAATTGCCATTTGTCCCTCTTTCATACACTGTTCACACTTAATTATTTCACATTTAAAATCCGTCGTTTCGCACTTAACATTGCAATTAGCCGCACACGAAATATTATCGTTAATACCTACGCTACACGATTCGCACTTGACATTATTATTTTCCTGTTTCAATTCACGTAAATTTTCCGTTGATAAATTCGTCGATGGCAATTCCGTTGTCTCAATTGGCGAGAGCGTTTCCAATTTAACTTCACACGTAGACGTACACGCTCTCTTTTGACATGAGCACTTGGACATTTTATCATCAATGCATAGTTTCTCCTCCTAAAATTATTCAACCATACAAATTAATAAATCCACTCAATAAAACAAATATAATCAAATAAACATTTCATTAATTCTACAAACCTTTGTCCGACACTCATTATTCTGCGATCGACAATGATCATTAATAATATTTTTGTGTTGGGCGACCGAAGTGGGAAGCTGTTGATTTTGATTAAGATTATGATGATTATTAAGTTGGACGCGATCCGTGTCCCAGGCATTAGCACCGTGTGGTGGCGCTAACCCGGCTAGCCCCCTCGCTGGCGAAGGCGGCCCTACCAAAGCACTGGGTGGCAATGACAGACCGGGCCCTGATGCCACTGGCGCCCCCTTACCATTACCAATAAGGGGCCCAGTATCCACGTTTTTTGGACACGATTGCATTGGACATGGGCACCCTTGAAAGGCCGCATCTAAATAAATTCATTTAATATTTTATCATAAACAATCGAGAATTACTTGATTAAATTTATAAAAACTCATTCATTTATTTATATACGCACGATCTACAATCGGTCGACCTTGCGAGTGCAGATACGCTGGATTAGGTGGTGGTGGTGGCGGGGGCGGAGGTGGCGGATAACCGCCATAATATGGTGGCATGGGATATTCACCAGGCGGTGGCGGTGGATATTCAACGACTCCTGGTGGTGCGCCAGCTCCGGCGCCACCTGCAACTGCTCCGCCTCCAGCCTCAGGGTAACCATAATATTGCCTGTGCAAAAAGAAAAATTGAGTTAACGAATAAAAAATTAATTTTTATATTTACTCAAGTACTTTTTTTTCTTTTTTTAATTTCATTACCTTCTGTAAGCAGGCGCATATTTGTAATAAGGCGGTGGATGTGGATGTGGATACGTTGGTGGATAACACAGTTCTTGATATTGTGGCGGTGTACCGTAATATTGAGGACAGTAGGCTCTGTAGAAGCCACCACCTGCTGAAAGTAAAATCAAAATTATTACAAATTTTATCAATTTCGTATTCGCGCAAGTGTTGATGATTTATATTAGACATCAATGTTTTGCTTAAAAATATTCACATCAACAGATTAATGGAAATTTAATAAATATCGCAGAGATTTTAAAGCGAAAAAGATGTTGGATCATTGAAAAAAAAAAGAAGAAAATGGGAATAGAAAAAGAAATACAAGAAAAATTTTGTTAAAGAGAGGAAGAAAAAAAATATAAATAAAATTTTTGCTCACTGGGAACAATCGATGTAGAGGGTATCGCTGAACTTGCAACTCTTGATTCCGTTTTACGATACGAACGCCACGAATTACCTGTGCTGTTCGTGCCACCGGAAGTCGTTGATGTTGCCACCAAATCGTCCGAGCCCTCGGAATTTTGGGGCGGTGTGGGAGTTGGCTCCGGTGGCGGTCCTTTTATCGGTGGCAATGTGGGTGGATGTTGAATTAATGGACCAGCCGGTTGATAATAACCTATAATCAAATTAATCACAATAATTTTATTTAATTATTCTCAAAGAAATTATCCAACACAACAATTACATAATAAAATCAATTTAAACATTTTATACACTCAATAAATCACAAAATAACATTAACACAAATAATAAATAAATAATATATCACTTTCGTCCATACATTCATTCATTAATATAAATTTGTTTATTTTTTCGTCTCCCTATTTTCATTCCTCTATTAAATACCAAATCGTAACAGCAATGTTAATCTCGACAAGTCGATTATCCTGTATAAACCATCAACATCGATTGCAGGTCAAACAAAAAAAAAATAAAAAAAAAAAGGGTGCTGGAATATCACGAGAGCCAATCTCTTCACTCCATTCGCATCTATCCATACATAAATGTGTGTATATTCATGTTATGTAGGTTAACGAAGAGGGGAGACGAGTTCATGGATACTCTGACCGAGGTATTTTGTCCAAACATTCCCCAGTAAATAATTCAACCTTCCATGAAGCAACGTACAGTATTATACAAACTCATAACACAAATATACACACTCGCACATTTGTAATTTTCACTGATGAAGGTAAAAGACTATACGATGGCTAATGAAGATGTATTTCGTTTGTCCCAAGTTTCATGTGACAAATATAAATACCTTAACACAAAGAGAAATAAAAAATAAAGAATAAAGAGAAGGATCAAAAGAAAAAAAATAATATGGACCTGGCATATTTTACGCTGTGTGAAGCGTTTATTTTTCCTTGATGTAAGTACACAAATGTAGGTATATAAGTAAAGGCCGATGGCCGGGGATAGTCTTCATGGGCACGTGGGTTGTTTGCCAACAGCCTCAGCGAAAGGAGATAGGAGAGCTAGTGAAGAACAACGATGTTATAATATGTATACTGCATGAGTGTTGAGAGAAATGAGAAGAGAGGAAAAGAGGTAGGTTAACGAGCGACGGGTTTTACTGTTTGAGAATCATTGGCACTTGGTTGAAATGTAATTAACCGTCTTAAAAGGATGTCATGAAGTTCAACATGAAAGATTATATACTTGGATTTCATCGAGTTAAAAAAAAATTATTATATTATTTAATTCTAAGAAAAAATTTTATTTTAAAGGAATTATTATATAGGATATAATGTTTCTTTAAAATAGGAATATTATGATGTACGTGTATAGAAAAAAAAAAAAAATTGTAGTGCATAGGATGGAACGTGCAACGGTCTGTCGGTGAATTTATTTTTCTCTTGTACTTATGGCTTGCAAGTGAATTCTCAGTTGCTCGGTTGGAAAAAGAGATCAACAATCTGAACGGTTCGATGCTTTTAACGGATCTATAACATATCGAGTTGCTTTCTTTGAAATCTGTTTACAGTTAAAAAGCAACAATGTAAACAAAAATGTAATCAAATAATTCAAAACCATTTTTATTTTAAAAAAAGAATTCTTTTAAAGTATCAAACAATATTATCAATTGATTCTCAAATAAAATTCATTGAATATTATATTTGTTATTGCCTTATTTTTATAAACTATAAGTAATATTTGATAATTATAATCATGAATTATATTATATAAAATTAGTTATAAATTAAATTTGATAATATTGAGTAAATTCAGTATTATCTAAAATTCATGTTAGCAGTAAACTATCAATTCTCTACAGATTAGCGTGGCCTATTTACAAACGAAGGGCTTGAAAGACATATCGCACACCAGTGTAAATATAATACTCGTGGGGAACGACGATATGGGTGAGCTCAAGAGTCAAACGCTAAAATCGATTGGTGGCCCAACAGTGTGACCACAAATGTTACAAAACCATTCTCTTCCTCTGCACTGTATGGATATTTAGTAATCGATTATGCTTTGCTACGGCAGACTACAATTATAAATTAGATTATTCAATTGAATCAATCTCAAATTACAGATGTATCTCAGACATGACAAAGTGACAACTTTAAATCAATTATTCCACTCTCTTTTATACTCTTTGTCAGCGAATTAAATTTTTTTATTTACGATTCTGTTTTAAATATTTTCCTATTAGTATAATTAAAATCAGTATGAAAATAAATAGTAGTATAAATGTGTTTTGATAAATAAAATTAATATACAAAAATATATTTACAATAAATAAAATTATAATTATTTAAATATAAAAATATACAGAATTTTAAAAGAGCGATATTTTTTCACACTGAATATTACAATAATATAAATTTTATTTCCCTGATATTTTTATACAGCATGACGCAATTATTAAATGATAAAAAAAAATATTGAACGGAATTATCGAAGCGAATCTCTTTTGCTGTATTAATTCTGCTCCATCTTTTGATGTCTCATTAGTGTTGTAGGTTATTATTCATTCCACCTTATCATTATTATTTTTTCTTTACAGTAGTGGCTTTTTTTTTATTTATTTTATTCCTCTGCCAATTGGCGAAACTCTTCAGACATTTCGACGATAATAAAATTCGTGGGCGCACTCTCATTCCAATATACTTATTTGGTTTTATGTACATGCAATGAAGGTGTATATACTTTCTTTTAATTTCAATTCGAGTGAATGCAGTCGCGTGACTGAATATGTCGTTGATTTTTAATATTTTTATTTCCTTCTTTTGCATCACTGCATGAATGACACCTCAGTGTTATGCGAATGTGTTCATAAATTCTGTTATATTCATCTCATTTATATTCACACATAATTTATTTATTTTTTTTTCAACATTTAATAAAGACATATATAAATTTATACATCAAGTATTTTATATTTTTATTTTTATACAGGCACTTGTATGAACACGTACATATTTTTTTTTTCTTTTTGAATTGCGACTCAATGTATCGACGCGTATCGCAATGTCATGTTCAACTGCATGGCATTTTTGTGGGAAAAGAGGTCGGGGATAATACCATCATCGCGTTGCTCTCATGTCAAGCGCACACACCGATGTGGAAAGTGCTAAATCAAACGCTTGATGCCAGAGATAATTGGTGAACGATTTATGTTTCGGTAAGTTGACATGGATAATTTGGTATTTAGTTTTCCTGTCAGCAAATAAATATTATATGAATACATCTGTGACTAAATATATCCATAAATATGTATAAATAAAATCAAAACAATTTATTTCTCTCAATATAAACAGAAAAAATAAATAAATACTTTATAGAATAAAATAAAATAAATTTATAAAAATTATCATTAAAAAAAAAAAATCTTTTATATAATACAAATGAATTATTTTTATTTTCTGACATTGTCTCTAAATATAATTGATGGTACTGACTGTAATATAAATATCAACTGTTGTTGCAAGAGTCAGATTGACACAGAAGAAAATTTCTTTCACGATACTTTTAAATAATATTCTCTCATCGCTCTGTTTATATTAACTGTTTCAACATCGCTAGAGAGTTGCCACGTCAATACTCACAATCGATAAACTACACATATATATCACCTTCAATATAATTCGTATTCAATACTTTCAGCGGTCGAATGAATATACAAACCAAAGCAATAGAGAATTGTTACACAAAAAAAAAATTTGGATATATCGATTAACCAGATGCATACAATCAAACTATTAAAAAATAACTCCCTCATCTCTATAAAATATCGTTAACTGAATTTTAAAACTCTCTCTTTTAATTCGCACACATTCAAAAAATTATTCATCCACACGAAGAGCAATTTCGTTGATTGATTACACCGGAAAAATACATACTAGCAAAAAAAAAAACTAAACTGCATAAAAAAAAATTTCAACCAATTATAAATTCAATTTTGCTTAAAGATATATTAAACACATTTACATAAATATTTATTTCATAAATAATCCATCGACTTTATTGCAATATCAACTACTCTAAAGATTGGATGCTGAATGAAATACACATATAAACACATTTATAAATACAGTGTACATACAAAAGCATAAATATATATTCTATACAGGGTCGTATTAACCCAAGGATCATAACTAGCCTAGATTGCTGCTCTAACATATAGAACTGAGGATTACTGAGGTATGTTAGTACATATACATATGTATATATACATATAAGAATCTCCAACGATTGAGGTTACTCGGTTGTTGGCCGACGCCAATAGTGCAAAGCGGGTCGTCGCATTATGCTCACTTCTTTGCACCTACATTTACCTATATATATAAATACATATGTAACATTTACATACATATATATTACATACATATGTATACACAGATATATAAATTTTTAATATTAAAATAACTCCCAAACATAAAGGATAAATATTATTTTTTATCATCACTTTAATAATATTTTATTAAATTTTTTTTTTTTGATATCTTTAATAAAGATTATTTATATTATATATATAGAATTATGTATATGTATATACATGTATGTATTTGTGTTATAGGATGAGTATGTATAAATTTTTATATGTGAACAAATTTCCAATTGAAGTAGTTAAAAGTGTTCGGAGAGTCACCAGTTACAATTTGCCTTATTAGACTTTTACATCTAAAAGTTTGGTTTGAACAAGGAACGAGTTTTCAAAAGTAGGTTAGTCCTTCATGTATTTTTTCTTCAATTCTTTTTATTTTAAACTCGTTTGTTTATTTTCTTTTCATTCGTTTTATCATAGGGAAGTATAAGTGACTTCTGGAAGAGATTTGAATTGGAACATGAAGAAAAAATGAGAATACGACGACAACGACGACAAGAACGAAAGCAGCTGAAGTATGTGTTAGTGAACTAAAAATACTAATTCTATTTTTGATTGAGCGAACAGTCGAGTGTGAGTTACAAAACAACAAAAAAAAATAAAGAAAAAGAAATAACAGAAGGATAAAGAGATAGGAAGGTCAAGGCGTACTTGAAACGATTGACTATATTCCAAAGGAAATTATAACCCACGCGTCATTTTCTATACTTTTCATAACCTCGACTTACAAACTCACAATATAATGACTGTAATTTAACATGGCGCACCCTCGTATGACAATATTAAATATCATCTACATGACACCATAAAATAAATTATAAACTTACAAAATCAAACATTAGAAATAAATTAAATTACAATTTAATTTAATATCAAAATAAAATAATTAAAATGTCTTTTTATTTTTCTCTTCTTCTTTTAATTTTTTTCACAGTAAAATATATAAAGTTGAATCGCGCGGTATCAAATGAGCAAAAGGTAAAGACATTAGCGAGACTCGTTTACCGTCATTTCATGTATAGTCACTTCTCGTTCGTTCATTGCTCCTCTACTTTCTCCAGTGAAATGCCAACTGGTTAGGTGGCACCCAAGAGATTACCGTGTGTACACTACACGCAATGAATACAGCTATAGTTTAACTGTATGAAGCTTGGGATTATAGATATATCTATACAATAGAAGGCACCGATTTATCCGCGCCCAGCCAATTAAGCTCCTGGTGGCCTCTCTGGACTCACGTGCGCGCGTACCCTCGAGGCAGTGGCGCGAGTAAAATCCCGGAAATCCACGTTTTCCCTTTGCTTCTCTTTCAGACTTTTGATGTTGAAGTCAATGCGAGGGGTAAATCGTTTTCCATATACAACGTGCTATGAATATTTAATTATTTTTTGTTATCTTTTACATACCTACATAGCAAACACTTCACAAATAAAATTTAACAGAATAGCCTGGAGATAAAAAAAAAAAAATAATATACATGATAATAGTAAATTGAAAATTTACATTATTTATCATTTCATACACACAATAAATATTTTTTATTATCACTTTGCCTGTCGATAATATAAATATATAATAAAAAAAATTTTATCACACAACAATAAATTAGGACAATAGAAAATATTTTCATATATTAAATTTATTTTTCTTTCTCTTAAATTATTTATTAATTAATTCTACCAAGATATAATATTAATAGACATTTTTTTATTTATTAATTTATTGCTCACTAGAGTGTATATATGTACTAGTATATAATATCATAATTTCAATCACGCAGATATTATTTACTATGTATAGAGTGCACTTAGGAAATACACACACAACTTCTGAGTTTGCGAAGAAGAAAATTAAAAATAAAAATAGAAAATAATTTTTTTTTTCCTTTCTCTACAAGTACCTACATACGCTACATATATTTACTACACAAATACATATACGTATATGTTTATAGATGAAGTATACAACGACTTAGACGTACGGGCGCCAGGGTGAAAATGTTGAGAGTTCGCATAGTTTGCTGTAAACGGTAACGAGCCTCGTGCGCGCACTAGAGTATATCCACTCGAGGGAGTTTATAACGACAACGGGGCACGTGACATAGCAAGAGAGAATAACACATTTCCGACGATGAGTACCTACTGTGTGGTCGGTGACTGTTGAGATGAGTATTAAACAGACATTTCACATATATTACTCACAAACTGTATGAAATTAAAAAATAGAATAAATAAAATTCACATTTTTTTTTCACTCAGCGTTATAATAAATATATTTATATATTTTTTTTTGTGTAGTATAATTATTTTTGTGTACGTGTATTAATATAAAATAATCAAAATTAAATGTCCGGAATTAATAACTTGATTATTAATAATAGAAAGAAAAAAAAAACTATAAAAGAAAATTTCTTGCAAGTATTTTTATTTAAAAAAATTTTATTTTACTTCCAAACTAAAAAACACGATGGACGATTTTTTTTTCTTTATTCTTTCATGTCAAAGAGCATTAAAAATATACTAATAGTTTGTTGATTAAAGCCATTTTGTATCTTTTGAATAATAACAAAGTTCCTAATGGTGGACAGTTAATTGGAATAATCCTGTATACACATGTGTGTATGTGTTTGTGATTGCAAAGTGGGAAGATTGAAATCGTGGCGTGGCAAAGGTGCGTTTACCAGCGATCCACACCAGCTTCCGCGCAAAACAATACACGTATACAATGAGTATATGTATGCGTACATACATATTATAATGGAAGGCACTTTCATGCTGCGTGAAATTACCTCTTAGTAAGTAGGCGGCCAGCATCATGTCCTTGAGTTGCGGCAGATAGAGGCCATTTAACAGGCCATGGTTTGCATAGTTGATGCTCGAATTCGGATTGCAATTAATTCCAGATGTATTTAAGTGATTTAATTGATTCAATGAAGATAAATGACAGGGATGACTTAAACCATGATCACGAGTCATCTCTGTTTCGCCGAGCAATTCGCAAATTTTACAACGGCCCTTTGTCATTTTTCCTCTTTTAATTTCCCGTGATATTTATTTTATTTATAATATGAATATTTAATCACTTTTAAAATTCACACAGATAGATTAATTATTATTAAATCACTTTTGTTTACAATTAAATTTGTAGATATTAATTTTTATTTTCAGTTCACTCTTTGAATTTTTTATTTCAATTGTTTCATTTGTCACGTTGAAACTCTTTCACTATTATCTATTAATTTATTTTATTTGTTATATTATCTGTAATGTATATATAGATAATAATGAGATATGTGACTTTTTTTTAGTTTTCGTAACAAAAATGCAAGGTTCGTTAAAAGTTTGTACAACCTAAAGAAGTCGTTAACGTTTGCCCTCTATCAAAAAAATTTCACCTTCGTGTTCTTTTTTTTTTTCAATTCTTCGCAATCAATATCAGTAAGATCGAAAACTTTAACGTGAGTAGTCGAACAAGTCGCGAAGAAAAATTCATCGTACGTCCGCAAGAAAATTGAATTGAAATAGCAAAACCCCGACCTTCATCTTATAGATATAAAAAATATTCGACAGATATTGAAGAAACTAAAAAAGAAATCTCCACGTGTGTGTGTCACAACTTTTCATATTTTTTTTATTTCTTTTACATCCTTTATATTTTTATATTGTAACAAGTTATAACCTGATAAAGCACTTATGCTTGTATATAATATCTAAATGATAATCCAACAAGAAATTGAGATGTTTTTTATTGACGACAAATATATCAACAGCAGAAATAAAGTGTAAACAAAAAGTGTCAAAGTGACAAAATAAAAATATTAAAAAATACGATAAGACAACAGTATAATTTTATTTTTTTCATTGTACATCTCACCCGTATATTTCTCTTTTATTTTTCATTTCAAATCGCTAAATTGACGTGTCTACACAACAACAAAAACAACAATAAAAATATGTACACACAAGTATGATCTTTGTTTCGATGTTTTCAACTCAAAGTTCCTCCCCCGTCGCACTTGACTATAATCAGAGTCTCTTTATGTTCATGGCACTCATAAAAAATTGCTTGCCTTTCTCTGAGCGAAACGACGTCAATATATACAACAAAACCGCGCGCAAAAGAGCAAGTGAGAGAGTGATGAAAGAAAGAAAAAAAAAAAGAACGCGCACGGCGAATAGTGGCGCCCCAAGACGAGACGTAATAAAGAAAGTCGTGGATTCTATACAGCAAAGAACGAGAGAGTCGATCGCTTTTGGGAATCGTGATTCGAGATCACGTCGTGTCTTGATCGCTTGTGGAGTACGTGAGTTGGATTGCTTGAAAATTGCCCGATAAAAAATCTTCAATTTCCCCCTGTTCCCACTTGGGTTATTAAAAAATTTACACATGTACAATTAACTTTATTAAAGATCGCAAAAGAAGTAAAATAAAAAATATAGAAAAATTATTCATCAATTGAATTTATTTTATTTTTCATTGCTATCTATTCAAGGTTTATATTATTTAATATTGGCAGAGACGCGCGAATGCGTGTATAGATTTCAGTGGGTGTTGTAGGAGAAACGCAGACGTTCGATCTTTTAAATATATATAGAATTTACCATCCCTTATATGGTGGGCATGACAACGCCAGCCAAGTCACATAAGCAGAGTGGTAGTGATATAGTAATATAGGTGGGAAAAAGTTTTTTATCGATAACGCCATGAGAGCTGATAAGCCGTCCTGCACAAACTGTCATGTGAGTCACATTTCCGGTATTTCTTCAATCCTGTATGACGTTTCTTTTATTATACTGTACTACTGACATTAACACGCGTTTGTGTAGAGAAGAATGGTGTGTGAAAAGAAATTTTAAGAGCATACACATGGGGATATATGTGTGCCTTTGGTTGGAAAATAAAATTATAAAGCAGAGAAATGAATATCGATTTAGTGTGAATAAAATTAAATGAATGGGGGAATGAAAATTAATATAGGAAATGAAGAATAATGTGTATGAATTTTATAATAAATTCATTTACACATTGTATGAAATATTTCTGTAATTAATTCCATGAAATTATGGTTACATAAATTTAATTAAAATTAAATTAACATTACATAAATTGTCGTAATTTTCTAATCTCCGGAAAATTTAAACGAAAAAAAAAAAAATAAAATAAAATAAAAAGTTGATAAAGCACAAATTATTGGATAAATTAAATCTCCCGACTGCTGTTGGCATATGTTCATGGTTATATTCTCGGCGCATAAATCGGCACAATGACGATGAGTGTTGTAACTCTTGCGTTAAAATATATATTCCAACATTTACAACAATAAATATATATTGAAATATTCACGGAAATATGTGCATTGAAGTAACATCAAAATTCACATAGAGGAAAATTGCAAGCGAATAAAATGTCATAACAAATAAAAAAGATAAAATAAAATAAAAAATTCGATAATTTATATACAGAAAATGTTGAGTGACGTTGAATATAAAAATTGTTGCACGGTATTTTCACAAATCTCATGACGTTGATACACTCGAAGCGAACAAAACAGATTGAAACGAAAATAAAGAGAGAAAAAAAAAATAAAAGATAAAAAAAAACACGCACGATACTTCACGGAAACAGTCAACAAGTTACGTCATTTCTCATTCTCCAGTTGAGACGGTCAAGTTGAAGGGATATAATACATATATACGCAGTAGTCGATTTATATGCGACTGATTTTTCTCTCTTTCTCACGTACATATAAATATCTATACATACATATACTCTATGTACTAAATCATTCTATACATATAAATAATTTTTTTTTTCTTCCTTTATCCTCTCTACACCAGTTTTCGTCGCTGTCTCGCTTCAAACCACCACTTTCGTTCAACTGCGCTGATTTGTGGCACTCATCCCCCTCGCAATCTCCACCTAGCTCCCACACGAACCCGACTTATTGTTCGTTTCTATAAATGTGACCGTCCGCATGTCGCCGACATGTTGGGTGGGTTGCCACTCTTCTTTTACATCCTCAAAATACGTTTTTCTTTATTTTCATATTTATTATTTTTTTTTTATTCATTTCATACATTTATATTTGAAATTCCCTCTCATTTTTCACTGCTTTAAATGTAGGATTGTAAAAAAATATGGCGGTCTATTATTCAAGTGCGAAATGAATAGAAAAAATATAAAGAAATTGCAAAGATAATAATTAATAATTGTGTACAATGTAGATACACACACTGGTGTTTCTGTAAATGTTAAATTAATCAAAACATAGGGTAGTAAATTTAGTGGGGAAATTCCCTCGTGTCTGAATATATTTCACTTGTGACATGGTCATTATATCAAAACTAGGCGCCGAAATTGTGGAACACGAGAATAATATAGAGAAATTAAACGAACGAGAGAGATTGCATTATTAATTATCCAATATGATGACAAACGCATTTGTCATCGGATACAAATTCACACGATATAAAATGCGCATTTGCAATAATACAAATTTACATCTATATTTATATGAATATAAAATAATTTATTTACATATATCAACAGCGAAACAATATTAAGCAAATTAATCGCGAAATATAATCAATAAATCAAAAACACAAATTTCCGATGATATAAAATGTATGTCATTAAATATAATTCATCAGAAAATAAACCAATAATATAGGTCTTTAATTCTTATAATCACATGCTGCATTATCAATAAGAAATAATTTTTTTATTTCTCTCATTTATTCATTTACTTTTTCGTTTTCTTTCCAAAAGCCGTTATTATCACAACTGACGATCGAGTAAAGTAATGGACGGGCGACGGTTACCCCGTTATTTTCGACTGAAACCCCGTAGCTCGGGTTTATACCGCTCTCGCACTTGTTGCTTCGAGTACAATCACGATTAACCATTGCCACAGTGTGTGTATAAACGTGTTGTGCACCTCAAAGAACACGAGTGGCGAAATACATTTACGCCAGTTTTCCAACAAATAATCTCATCCAAAAAATAACAAACTAAATTAATCAAACATCTCATCACAAGTTTTCCACAATAAATAACATCATTATCCATTACTCCATCAATTGCAAAATCAATTCGACCTTTCCTTCCTCAAACTTATTAATAATTTAATCACTCTGCAATAATTACAACACTAAAAATAAAAATCACCAAATAAT
>JAQQBR010001833.1:6627181-6643493 GCA_030347285.1 Microctonus hyperodae
TAGTAACAAGTGAAAAGAAAAAAAAAAAAAATTATAAGAATAGTAAATGAGAAGGAAAAAAAAATTATAATCAATAGGTTCGTGAAGTGAACGGTTGGAATGGATCCATATTGAATACTAAATGACCTTATCGGGTACATGAGCACGTACAATGTCCATTGGTTGCATCTTGAGATAAACGTTTATACGTATATTCGTGCATGTACAGATATAAAAGACTGCAAGGTATACCACACAATTTTCTACGTGTATTAAAGTATAGATTGTGTACATGTCGACGTGTTGCACGATCTGCATATGCATCGCCACTGAACCATATCCCTATAAATGTTTTTTACATGTGTGTATATCTATTACGTATATTTATACATTTGTAAAAATATATTGATAGAACATTATTTGACAAATTCACGTAGAGTATAATATAGAGAATATATTTTACGAATGTATATATATCTTTAATATAAATATGTATATATATTACATAAAATGTATATTCAATATATGTAGTATCGGGTGATAAATTTTATATTTTTCCAATCTTATCCGCTGCATAATGCAAATTTACAGTCCGAGAAATAATTGAAATAAAACCGAATAAATATTTCATAAAAAAAAATTTTATTTATCAAGTAAATAATAAATATCTTGAAAATAATATTTTTTTTCTATAATACATGCATATATGTAAACAGGAAAAATGGAGTTTTATTTTTAAATTCAATTTAGATTATCGAATAAATATTATTAATCATCATCATCAGATTGAAACATTAATACGATTATTTTACTCAAAAAAAAAAAATTCAAATCCGCTATATTTTATTGTATTATATATATATATACCCATAAATTATTGCGAACAATGAACGTCATTATTCACATAATATCATACCGGTTGTATTAGAAAATTAGGATGAACATGAGGACACTAAAAGTGAGTCTGAAACTAATCAGGATTTCATTGCTCTACTTGCAAAGCTTAAAGAGAAAGAGGAATCAAGGGAGTCGGGTAGTACATATGTACACGAACTGTAGCCAGGCTAGTTAGTACATACACATATATTTAAACGGAACTATACACTGGTTGATGTATAGGTATTGGGGTAAAGGGTGAGAGAATATGTTTGCTGCGAGAAACTAGATAGGATAGTTCTCGTTATGCGCTTGCGGAATATGTTAACCCAAAAGTGGAGCAAATGCGCACGCGGACAAGTATAGAAAAGAGAAAGATCATTTTATATAGAATATATAATAGGTATATGTTAGCTTATATATATATATACATGTGAAAAACATATACACATGGTAGTAAAACTATATGATGACGACACCCACCGCAATGTCCCAATTTCGCCCACCAATTTTTACTCATTTGCATTCCCTTTTTTCATATGTAATGCTAAAACCATTTACCACTATTTTATACGAATATATATACACATATAAATATATATTTACAATATGTAATGTATATATAAATGTGATGGTGAAGTTTAAATGGTATTCATTCATTTATTATATTTTTTTTCTCTGCTTCATTTTTCTTATTGACATTCCAGTTGTAACACGTTTAAAAAATAAAATTCTTTATGAAATATATAAGTGAAGCATATAGCTGATTAAATAACTGTTTTATATGTGTATAAAATATGTAGGATGGGTTTTAAAAATAATTGTGGTTGTTGTAGATAGTAAATTAATTTATAATATAAATTTCAGCATATGGTATAAAATTATTTTACTTAGTTGTCAGCAAAAAAAAAAATAACAATACTGGTGTGTTTTTTATTTCATTGTCAATTTGCTCTCTCTCTGTGTTGTTTCACCACCCTCGTACATGTAATAAAATACCACCGAATAGGCGACTCGAGTACTTGTACAAATTGAATTCTCATGATTTAAAGTTTGGACAAGGTGAGCTCGCGTTCAATATGATAAAACAAAAATAAATAAAAGCAGAGGAAAAAAAAAATTCCGGTGGCTTTTTAACTCGCGACCACACACTTATTACATCGACTATTCTCCACATTATAAACATATATATATATAATATATAAATACATATACATATCCATGATTTCCGGTCTTTTCAAAATACAGAAAAGAATAAACTTTTTTATTCTTAATATTCTGCATGGAAAATAATTCTGATAAATTGCTCGAATAAAAAAAAAGAAATATCACGAGAAAATTTTCTCTTTAAAGAGACAAATATATTCAAAGAATATATATTAACTGTACTATAACCGCGATATCGAGAATATCTTTTACTTTTGAAAGCAAATGGATAAGACAGAGAAGGTATAGTGGCTTATCTAGCCACCATTAACTCTGTTGAAAACATGTATATATATGTTTTAGGTATCTCTATATATAAATGTAGTCGCAATGACTATTTCTATATATTTCTATAGTGGTTCGCACTCTTATCTCGTGAAACATTATTTTATGAACACGTTCGGCTCGTCGTAATCAGTTGCATTTCACAACACTGTATTCATATATACACACTATACACTCACACATTTTACATATTTTCATAACTGTACAATCGCGACACTTGCAATCATTATTACAACCTAATAAAAAATATTAAAAAAAAAAAACAACATCTCTAGTAGGTATACTCTATAAAAATAAATATCAATATATAATTAAAGCAAAATTAATTTTTATCTCAAACAATTCATCTGTCATGAAAATACATGTACAGAAGTATGTACAGAATTAAAAAAAAAATATATATATAAACATATAAAATATATACATAGAAAAAAGTTGGCGCCAAGTGAAATCCCCTCTTGACTACTAATTGATTACATTATATTCCAGACGTCGCGCCGATCGCAAGCTATAAAATATAATTATCATCACTTTTTGATATCGATCGCTGTGTGATAACAAAAGCAAAAAAAAAAAATCATGTATACATACACGTAGAAATAAATATAAAATAAAAAATAAAGTTGAATTGAGTATAAACGTTTCAACTTCCCTAAAGAACACTTTATATATCTCACTGCATTCTGCCATAAATATATATGTACATTGCAGTACATATATACTTTGAACCTTTACTTCTTCTTTCGTTTCAGTCATTCGGTTGTGTTCCTCTCTCCATCTTCAAATTCGAAGCATTCTTCGACTTTCTTATATGCTCTTTCCTCCCTTGTTCCCTTGACTGCTTTCACCCTCTGCCATACCTCAACCCAAACAGTTGTCGAGTTGGTCTGGCAGCAGACGGCATTCGCGGATCACAAATACCATATATACAACATATCATATCGAGAGATTCTCTGGGGCAAATACCGGATGCGACCAAGCTTGGCTCGGTTTGAGATGACGTTTACCACAAGGACCACTTGCAATTTAAACCCTTGTCTCACTCATTCTCTTTATACATACTTTATATATACATATACATTCCACCACTCGAGAATACAAAATAGCGAAACGAATAAACTAAAAAATGAATAGAGTATAGAAGTAAAATTCATATATCAAAATACAACAACAAATATTTATCTTTACTCTTGAATAAACGTGAAATATAAAACATTATATTTCTCAATTCAAATATTCATAAAACTCAAACGTTATATATTCGTAAATATACTAAGATAAAAAAAACTTTATTTATTTATATATTTATTTTTTCTTTTATTATTCAGGGTCAGCACAATATACTTTTTCCAATTTCAATAACACAATTTACATTTTCGCATTATTCATCGTCACATAAACCTATTTACAAACAAACAAAAGATATTTGTTCAGTTTAATGTGAAGATCAGTCATATGACAGGTCATCATTTATATATACACATAAATGTATAGATATTATATGTATTTATTTGAAGGCTAGAGAGCAGTATTACGCTTTAGCACCGACATCAAATCGATATCTATACGGCTTGAATATTCGCGCAGGTGCTCAGTTACACGGAATACATAGAATATATAGGTAATTTCCACGACGTCCCTATATTGATGCGTACGACGCATATAGAATGACGTCATAGCTAGAGGGGAATCTATCTCTTTTCTTTATTATATTTGTTTGACGTTGCTTCTCGCTTTTCTCTCGTGACCGCGCGCGGTCTCTTGAGCGAAAAGAAATAAAAAAAATTAAGAGAAACCGGATGATTTCACGGGACGACTTCCAGTGATTTCCAGTACTTGCCCATGACGTATATATATTCACTCGGGTCTTTTCTACCTTCCATTTGGTGCGACGACCTTGCATCGTTACACGTAAACGGTTTATACCATCAGCCCAATACCATAAATGCAGCATGCACAAATCGCATTCGCACGCAAACTCATCATGAATCAACCCCTCGCTTATGGAAGTTCGGATGTATATTTTATGAAGGAAATGTTTGAAGAACATAAATGAATTGAAATAGACGTGAGATGATAAAAATGAAAGAAAAATCTGGGAATGATAAATATTTTAACACTGTCTGCACAGTGTCTTGTACTTGTAAATCGAGTGAAACTTATTGATCATTGGTGAGAGAATGAAAAAGTGAAAAGAATAAATAAATAATAATAAAGACAAGTTTAAAAATGGTGACCGTTGATAAATCTGTTGCGCAAAAAATTCGTGAATTCGCAATCACTATAAAATTACAAGAGATTAATTTTATTTTCTCATTCTCTACATTTTTTCAATATCAAGAGAATATTAAAAAACAAATACACTTGTCGATTTAAAATCTTGGATTGACAAAAATATAAAAACACGAAAAAATGAATAAGACGAGAAAATAAAAAGAAATGAAACCAGACGATCACAACTAACGGACTTCTGGCATCTTGTACAACCCTTCTGTAACGTTTCAAGTTTTTGGCACGACGCCATCATAGTCTTGAATGAAAAAAAAAAAAGACAATATAAAGAACTAGGATATATATTCTACAATACCGATCAGTTTGTCACACTCAACCCAAAAGAAAAATCATCACAAACAAAAATACATAATACATACAAAATGTCATATATTCCACATCTGAAGGTTGTCTTGTGGTTTGTATCTGTCAAACTCAAGGTGTGTATATATATATATATACTTCTAACCCATCAATATAAATGATTATACCGGATACCGATTCTTTCAGCAATTCTCATCCAACAAACACTGGAATATAATTTCCGACGTCATAATTCATCGAAAACAACAAAAAATTTCTGAATATTTCGATATACCTTCAAGTCCTTCCAGATGTCATAGAATATATACATTTCGAACCAACCTAGCGTATCCACCACCATATTACACCACTCGAACGAAACATAAGGTGTTTCACATTATTGCTGCATGGGAAACCAACTTATCATCATCATCTATATCTCTCTATCTTCCTTTTCTTCTTTTCCCCCTCGTTGTACATCCAGCATACGTATATATTTTGTTTCTTATTCTTTCTCCATATATCTCGCCCCGCTTATGCACTACTGGCTGTCTCAACAAGATCGTGGTCTGTGCAACGCTAGTATAGGCCGGCTGTATAGTCCCAAAGACGTTTTCACGAAGCATCTGCCCGTTACCGCTGCTACACAGCTGCCAAATAACACAACGAAACCTTGCCTTCTCTCACTTATTATTTCTTTCTCTTTTTTATTCCTTATACTTTTCACTTCTTTTCCCCCTATTGGCTCTTCGCCGGATGCCTTACCCGGGACTCCTTCTTCTTTCTTTTCCCTCAATTCATCTCTCTTGCACTCTCCAATGCATTCTCTTTCCATCTATTTAATCCAAGTAGCCGGTCGTATTAGTCCCTCTCGCTCCTTCTTCATTATTTTGCTGTCTCTCGCCTTATAGCCTTCGTCGTTCCCTTTCATACAACGCTGCTGCTGCTGCTGTTGCTGCCGCGCATCTGAGGCCCCGCAAACTCCTTTGTCCTGAATTCGACGAGCCGCATCGAGGTCCCCGAGGTGGTTCGCCGGAACACAGAATCCATCCCCCAACGTCCTTGTGTTCACTCATGCCCTCGGGTTATATTATAGCTCGTGCCAACATGTATAGAATATAACCTTATTCGCTTGTTCTGCCTACTCACCATTGCCTGACTCGCGTGCCATGGTAAAATGCCATATAAGAGGAGACCCACTGCTATTGTCATGATTAACAACCATCCGGATGATTTTCAATGGAATAAACTTCCCAAGTCTCATTTCATTTTCATCCTTATTTTCTTTTTTTTATAATGTCGTTATATTAGATTAAGATGTGATGTTGCAACAACATTTGCATCTTAAACATTTCTCTATAGTTAAATATTTATATTCATGTTAATGAATTTATGAATGCTAGTTTTTCGAATAATTAATTTAATAAATTAATAGAATTGTGGTTGTTGTTGTGTGTTAATGTTTGGATTATTTTTCTTTTCCTCACTGTAGGAATTTAAAGATCTGTTGATTACTTCAGATACATACATTGAATAAATGTATACACGGTGGAAATTATCTGGACGCCATTTGCCAAGTTATATGTACGTGTGTGGTTAGTAGTATAGCAGAATATATATGTATAATCGGCAATGTGGCAAACGAGAGAGCTCGTCGCTCTTGCGCGCTAGAGGTATTCCAAGCGGTGTACTTTGAGATTAGAGTGAGCCTCCTGGATTTTGAAATTGCGACATGGTATGGCTACTGAACCAGACACAGAGCGTATATGCTATCAGTATGCTGAGATCGTGCACGGTTTAGCTTTTCTCCAACAGATCCCTGTCGCTGATCGAGTTGCCATCCTTGAATTTATTTTACGTTCATATTTTCTTCTTTAATAAACTTTCTTGATTTTTCATTTTCATTCATTTGTTATACATATCTATAGATAAAAGTCAGACGCTACTGTCAATGTATTACGAAAGATTAATTAGTAATCTAAAAATTTAATATTATTTAAATATGATTTTCACTAAAAAGAGAGTTTTTATTTCAAAATTTCTCATAAGACTGCAGATATTTATTTCAGTTTATAGGTGTGACTTTGTTTACAGCATTAAATGACCAGTGAAATGACACACTGTACAGTCAACACAATTGACGGAAAAGAAAGGAGCGAAACACACCAGAATAAAAAAAAAAAAGTTGACGAAAAAGTAGGTCGAGTGTGGGGAAAGTCAAGTGAAATGGCCGCAGACAGAGAAAGATTGTAGAGGATTCACGAGGTACACTTTAACACGTTTCTATCTTTATCTAAATGGTAAATCGCTTGAAAGATCATATGTCGTATATGGATTTCTCGCTTCCAACTATAAGTGCGTTAATTTTGCACTTGAGAAACCACCCGTCAATGTGCGGAAACGCCTTCAACTATACAAGTTTACGCCTCTTGAAGTTACCAATTGAAAAACTTTATGTTTGTATACATGTACATACAAATTCTGAAGTGAATATAATTTTACGAGAGGAATGTTGATAATTACAGTGGCGTGGCTGATAGTGGGTGGATGACAAGATGATATTCCACTTAGTTACTTGTCTATTTAATATATATGTATATTATACCAGTGATGATGAATTAATTTTCATCGGATTAACATGTCACAGTGTGTGTGTGCAGCAACGTGTTACTGGGGCGTTCTGCTTGCGTGTGAATACATCAAATCGAAATTTAACGAGTGCAATTGAGAAATAAAGAGTGTGATTGGTGTCTCACTAACTGGTGTTATTCGTTCTCTCTTCTATACTCTTTTCCTCACTCATTCTCTCTATCTATACATTATACTTCTCACAAAACTCTCTTGGCAACCTGTCTAAAACGCCCCAGAGTTTCAAATGCAAATCGTATACACATCCTTCATTCTCTGCGTGTTCAATTTCTCTTTCCTTCTACATCCTTCTTTTATATATTTGTCTCTCACTTGTGCTCAACGCTCCCATTTTGCACCAGGTTCACTTCGACAATGTAACGGTTGCAATGAAGAATGGTTAACGCTCCAGAAAATTAGGGACATCCGGTTAAAATTCAAATAAAATGAAGAAAAAAAAATAAAATAAAATAAGTAAATAATAATTAAAGGGAAGAAGTATATAAGAAAACCATAGTGAGAAGTGAAGTTGTATATAATATTATAGAGAAATACCAAAATGGTAAGTTGTTCGTAAAAGACTTGAAAAACCTCTTTAGTTGATACGCAAATGAAGAGGCCGTTGATTGTCAATGAGAAGAAAAAGAAGAAGTGAGCAATGTAGGAATAAAAGACGATGAGGGTTTGAAAAAAAAATATAGAGGGAAGATGTAATTGTTGACGTATTGAATTATTCCCTTACAATTCTCTGTATACATACACAGCAACAATATACCATCTGCATCTTATTTCCAGATTTTTCACAGTCATTTTTCTGATTTTCCTGCTCTCAATTTTTTTTTTCTCGTTGTATTTATATATGTTTATCTTGCCTCTTATATGCCTCTTACTTGCACTTCTTCCGCCCTCTTGTAAGCTTCTTGACGACGACCCCATCTCTAGAAAGAGGCCCCTTTAGCCTATACATGGCTTCCACGCGATGGTTTAGTAAAAGACCGTATGTGCAGTGTATATAGGTGGAAAAAGGATGCAAATAATCTCGACGTTGACAACCCCCCTTTTGGATTGCTGGTGAACTGGGGGAGGAAAGGAAGGGCGCAGAAAGGGTATAGCGCTTCCGGTTAGGGGGGACTGGCCTCATTTTATTCTGTTTCATACGACTCTTCTTAGTTATATATGCTTCTCAACTTATTGTATCCTCATGTAGAATTTATTTTTAGGGCCAATCTATGGTGTATTAAGGGCGTGTAACTTCGATCCATTGGGAAACACGTATATGCACGATTGCTTTCTAATGTTACTTGGATGAATGAATATATATTTGAGGGGTGAGCTGGATATTAATAGCATCATTTGGCTTTTATGATCTACTGCATGCAAATATAAACTTTTTAGGGTTTTTATTTTGAGTCATATGTATCACTTATGCAATCAGATACTTTTAACATGACGAGCAAAATTGTCAGTTTGACTATTATTAGATTATAAAATTTATGCTTTAATCAGATTACGTGTGACTTGAAATGGAAAATTATTCAAATGCAGCTGTAATATGAATTAAAATACTTGAATAGATTAATTTCAATTTTATTGGAATTCTCCTGACATTTTAATCAAAAATATAATAAAAAAAAAATATTTCATCGAGAGAAATTTACAAGATTTAACGATTTTAAAAGGTCAAATACACCTGAGATAGAATTCCAGTGTATTTCATCAAACGAAGGCGTAAAGAGCGATACCTACATGTACATTTATATTCTCAGGAAAATACGAGGGTAAATATACGACGTAGAAGTTGCCTATAATGCCAATACTACTCCATCTATATATATCACCCTTCTTTTTGTCTCGTTTTTTTTCTCCTTCGTCTCCCCAACATTTCCCCAGCCAACATCCCTTCACTATATCCTCTGCCCACTCGTATTCTAGCTGTGCGTCATTTGTACTTGAACGATATTAACTCTCTGAAACTGCTTCAGTAGAAATTCAACTTATAACCAGTTGATTATCAAATGATAATTCAATTCTGCTATTTCTTTTCGCCACATTAAAACAAATCAATCATTAAAATGTGAAGACACATAAAATAGTGATGCTTTCAAATTTTTCTTTACTTTCTCAGTGGTAAAATTATCATAATTTCCTTCATAAATTGAGTAATAATAATCGATAATTAAATTCTATACCAAATTTAAATAACAAGAAATAATTTAATGCCAACATGAAATTTCTTTTAATATATTTTCTTCACTCTTTTTGCTCTCCATCGTCAACTACACCTGAATTTTAACACAATCATCTTAATAGAATTTAATTAATACCATTTCAATGACATTAATTTACACGTCGACATTTCAACGATAATTATTCATTCACTATATCGTTAAAATTAACAATACTTGAATCAGTAACGCCAATATAAATTACTGAACTATGTTTTATTCATTCACGAATAATAAATCACATATTCAATAATGGTTTATCAATATAAATCACTATCCCTTCAATCGAAACATCATTACTATTTCAGATAATAAAATTTTCACTCAAATGGATTTAGAGACTATATAACCATTCATCAAGATATTGGATTATTGTCTTTGTTCAAATCGAATAATTTCAATCACTGCAGATTATTCCTTTAGCAAAGTGATTACATTTAACCTAGCTCTTATTCGGAAATATTAAAGGTACCTTTCTAATTTTTATATCAGAAGAAAAACGCGAGAATCCATCAAACGACGCACTATTAAAAACTGATATTAATATCATACCAAAATCAGTAGCAATCATTACATGCTAAACAGTGGGAGGAAAAAAAATTAGCAAGTCAAAGCTTTGCATACAGCAAAACGTTGATCTCTCAGGGGTTCGACCTTGGCCTGGGCACGAGCCACGTGGCAAATAGCACGCTCACGATATCGCGCGCAAACCAACCAAAGTAAAAGACCACGGCCATTATAGATATATAATATTAGCAATATATGACGAGTATAAACATATTTATAAATATATCTCAACTGTTGAGCACAACTGTCGGACGAATTTAATGTCGTCGTTTCTACCTATTTTGTCATCTTCTATACAGTATTATATCTCAATCCTGTATTCACTTCAAATAAGATTGTATAAAGGTAAAGCTCTTTTTAGCAGTATCAACTGATAAAATCCAAGTTTACAGATGAGAAACCCGAATTACTTTTTTACTGTATCAAGACGAAAGAAGATTTCGAGAAGTTTATATTCGCGCACTAAAATAGTATTTCAACAGAAAATATAGACAAGCAATAGATAGCAATATGTACATACATAAAATAACTATATTTAAACACCAAAAGGATCGTTGTATTACATACAAAGAACGACATTTTATCATGAAATATCACGCGTGAATTTACCGGCGTATTATAATGAGCGTGAAATTCTCCCACACCGAATCGTTAGCGTTATTATTAGCCAAAATAATTTCCTCAACTGAACACAGTTATGACTAACTATGCATCGTATTAGATATAAAGTCAACTAAAGAATTACAACGTATTCCTCAATAAAATATGCACGTTAATCAACTAAAAATGGTCGCAAATACACAGGAAAAATTTTCAAAACTAAAAAACTATAAGATGAACATTCATACGATAAACATACATGTTTTACAATTGATACAGCCACAGGTTTGGTAGTACAAAGAGTTTATATACTTAAATACCACGATAGTGATAATAGTAGTTGTGTGTGTCGGTGTTTGAGAACGTTTTGCTTATCTGATTATGAGATAGGGCGAAGTGAACTGCCGGCATTTCACAGTCGTCGTGTGCGCGAAAAACAAAAGAACACATAGGCAACATAAAATGTACTGTGCATATATGCTAATAGTACACACACACACATATACATACACTATTAAAATATATATATCTGTATTTGTATGTATAGTACAACAAGTAAAACGACATGAGCGCTTCGCCGTTGACTCTGTGCACTGCTGTTCAATGTTGTATTTTTTTTTTTTTATTTACGTTGTTTGTCCTTGACTCGATCGTGCGTCATGTATATATGTATATGCACAAGCAAGTATATATTTGTCCGCCAAATAATTTTAGAGGTTATATATCAAAATGGGTTAACAAGAAAATCGTGTTGGCTCATGTGAAATATATATGATACATATAAAAAATCATATATCCACGTTTGTATTTATATGTTTATAATATACTAAAAAAGTGGCAGATTGATGAATGAATTTAATATTCATTACAGAATAATACAGGAATATAGTTGCAGCCCTTGTGACCTGAACGAATTATTATAGCTGGTTGAGAAGTGCAGCTCATTTGTATTCATAATACCGCTTGAAAATGTTTCAGACGCAATGAACTACTAAATATATATATATAAATATATTTACAACCACCACACTATTATTGACAACCACCGTTAGGTCTCGCAGACATTTTTTACAATGTATTTTTTTTACAGTTTTTATATTTATCACGTCTAAAAAATACGTGTGATTATTTAAATGATTCTCTCGTTCTACATGTCGTATTATTATTCAGTTAAAAATTAATTTTATGAACCAATCTCATTTTAAAAATTAGGTATATATTCTATACATGCTTTCATATATATATATATACATATAAATAAATTTTAGCAAAGAAGAAATATGTGCGCACACACTGTGCGGTAAAGACGTATATAGAAACTGGAATTGATTCTCTCAGTGCTTTTTTCCCCTCTCATTTGGCAAGTTGAAAGGGATGTTGAGGGACGCGCGGGTTGATGGGGAATCTGCGATTCTTCAACTTGGCAGAAGAACTCGCGAGACGTTGGCGGCCGGTTCCCGAATGGTTGGCGTGTTACAGAGTGAGTGAGAGGGGTAAGAGAGAAAAAGGAAAGAAAAAAATAAGGAGAGAGAAATACCAGAGTGAAAAGCAATATCCACATAAACTAACACAAATACAGCCGCAAACACACACATAAACTCAACTTACATGAGGCATCAGGAGTTCTCAACTCACTGGCCTGCGTGAAAGTGCGCACGTCCGCCATGATACATGTTCTCACACCCTGTATATACATAATAATACGCAATCTCTATATAAAATAATTTAATGTTATATTTTTTTTTTTTTTCGAATTATTGATGAATAAAATAAAGATATTTTTTTTTGTTAGAATTAAAATAAAATTGTCAATGTAATATTTATATATAAAATTTTTTCTAGATATATATTCTCATCACGTAAATATATATCTTTTATTTAAAAAAATATACAGAGCGTAGGAAATTTTTATGCAACGCCAGCATTACGTTGCGTATTTCCGCGAGATGAGAAATAAAATAGAAAAAAAAAATGAATAAATTGGAGAGAATAAATAGAGAATAGAGGAAAAATACTGAGTGTGATTTAAAGACATCTACTATGTATATATTATATATGGTCATGTAAATTCGTTACAAAAGTCTCATCTTCAGTGTAATAAACTTTCGTCGAGAGCATTTTTCGATTCACATAGTGGTTGTATGCATTCATGCTCAATGGGGAATTGCATTGCATGCAATATTCTGCTCGCGTATATATCCTACATTGTATAATATACAACGATGGAACTCTCTGTGTTGCACTCGTTCTACGATCGATATGGATGTGCCAGGTGACCAATCCACTGGTGGTGGTGCACGTGTCAAAACCGTGACCGTTTGCACAAAGTAAAAAATAAAAAAGAAGAATAATAATAAAAAGCTTATACATCGTTTATTGTTATTCATTCACCACGATCAATCTCCAGTTTTGCAAAAGCCAAGGGGATATAGTATAGATAAATAAAATGAATTTTATATCGTGTCGACATTGGCACCTCTATTGTTAAAATTGTATAAATAAAATTAAAAAATTTAATTCAACAATTTTTTTTTCCCTCCAAAAACCGGTAGGATAAAATCTACCGTTGGTTTTTTTCACCACACACATCATATACTTTCTCAATTTTAATATAAAATATATATAACAATAATAGAAAAGAAAAAAAAATTGAAAATAAATCAATTAAAAATAAATTATCATCGAATGTGCGTCTAAAAATAAAAATGATCGCCAAACCAATGACTAATTTTCTCATCTCTCCCACCAACATGTCTAGACACTTGGGGCGACCTGTGACTCATAAATTGTATACAGGGGGATAGGTAAACTTTATATATTTCACCTACTATATATATCGTCTGTCAATTTACCAAATAGTCAAATCAATAAACTCATATTGTACATAATTCTTGCGGTCATCAGCTGTATCCGCGTGCAATTTTAACCATTCAATCGCAGAGCCAGCTGATTCCACCGTAAAATAAATCACAATAAATAATCATGCACGAAAAATAACACACAAAAAAACATCCTAAATAAATTAATAAATAAAATAAATATATTTAAAATGAAAAAAAAACTCACCCGCCAAAATCATGTCACGCTCTTGTTTCAACAAGAAATCCAAAAATATATGAAACATATATTATATTTGTAAATATATAATTCAAATATATATTTATACTTATATAAATAAATATATATATATCTATTTATATATGTTGTTTCTTTTTTTTTGTTTTCAACGATGTCTTTCTCTCGTTTTTATCTACAATGTTTCACGCGCCTTTAATCCCTTTGTTACGGTTTCCTTCCGCTCAAGAGAATCGTCTTGCGCACGCGCTTTGATTTCAGCATTTCTTATCGTACACACACACACGCAGATGTATACACTGACTCGAAAAAAAAAATTCCGTGTGTATTATATGTACAAGTATATACCCATTCGACATTTATAGATAATATAAACCGATATTGTATACACTCTTTATTTTTTTATTTTTCATATCTATCCATCGAAGATATACCAGTCAGGGATCGACGATTGTTTGTGATTTTCACCGGTTGCAATATCGATTATTATTGTCAATACAAAATCAATTGAACTTGTATTATATATATTGACACATTTATTAAATCACAATCCTTATGTGAATATTATTAATTATTACACGGATGTTTTTGTAATATTTTTCTTCATTTTCTTGATGTTATTATATATTCATTTTAGTTCGTTTTTCTTTTGTTGTTTTAACATTGATTGACAAGTTTTTAAACTCGTGATGCCGAATGAACTTTTAGTTGTTTCAAACAAATGTAATATATATTTTCACTATCGAATCTTTCTCTTTCCTTATTGTTATTATTCAGTTACAAAGGAATCACGATACTCGAAACTCTAAAGTTTGTTTCTTCTTTTGTTTTATATAGTTAATATACATCAAGTGCACACAGAATGTATATATACTTGTTATTAACTTGAAAATTCTCACGCGTGTATATCCACTTTTTCTTTTGTCCAATAATCTGTATAAGAATTATACAGTCTTCTTTTATTTCCCATCAATTTATTCTTTGTTCATTCAATATATTGAAACAGTGACTATATAAAGTGTGAAATAAACAAGAGCAACGAACAGAAGGGAAAAAAAGCTGAATAAAAATAAATAAAAGACTAAAATATTACCAAGATTTTAAATGAATAAAAAAAAAACAAGTTCACTCTGTGTTATAAACAAAGTCAATCGTTCGTTTCAAACAATAGAAAAAAGAATGGAATATATATCCTTTGATCAAATGTAAACAAAAAGAAAAAATTATATTTACAATATATGTAACACAAATTTTTCAAGTATATCCTCTTGTCTCACCGTTTATATTATAAATTCCTTTGAAAAGCCAACATCAACCACAAACGACATTATAAACACAACGTTCACAATGCATCCATGTTTAAACACTTCATTAACTAAGTATTTCATCATCGCATGTAATAATTAAACACAACCAGTGTATCAATGACGATAATTCACATTGAATAATTCACACTCCACGTTTCTTTCCTCATGCAAAAACACAATATGAAAAGAAGAACGTAAAGAAAAATATAACATACACTTCCTCATTAACATGCAATTAAATTATTGTCACACATCACATTTATATTTCTTTTACCTATCAAGCCTATTCAATTTATATTATCCATAAAATAATTCACTTCAAAATATAAATAAACAATTCTTCCGTATACTTTAACTCACAATTGCAAATGTATCTTCACACGTGACAAATGATTACCATTAAAAAACAATAATCCACAATCCACCGCACTTCAATATCCAAATAATATCCTCAATGAATTCAAATCCAACGTGCGAAAAATTCCTCACACTTCATAAAAACATTTTCTCAAAGAAACCATAAATATATTCACGTATGACTTCAAGTAACGTCACATTGGTACACATACATAAATATACATACACACAAATTGCACACTCTCTCTTTCTCCTTTATCCTTCCTATCCACTCTTCGCGATGTTTCGCCGCGTATTACGTTGGTATATCTCCGTTTTGTTTGTACCCTTTGCGCACACTTCGGCATATACCGTAAACCGTGCGGACGCACATCAGGGACTATCCGACTGTGGCATTGTGCGCGCGCACTCAATACACAGAGAAAAAGCGGTGGAGGTGGCGACGAGAAGCACCGCACTACCACTACTACTATCGTCACAACAACACGAGTATGTTCATATTATAGGTCGCATCGTCTTACACAAATGCTTTCGCCAGATAATTCCATCCTACTCAACTATACATCGCTCCCTCACTGTCGCGTAACCGCGTTTATACATATACACAAATACATACACATATATTCTGCTATG
>JAQQBR010001833.1:6643593-6662637 GCA_030347285.1 Microctonus hyperodae
AAGTCAGGTGGGGGTTGTGTCTTCTGACATAGTAGTGGTAGTGATCTCACTCTGTAGATGCGCGCACACCACTGCTCACGGTGTGTGATTTGACTCGACTGCGTAGTAGAGAAAACCAGCACGTCCGTTTACATAAGAAGGGGAAGCGCATTTGTATGTGTACTACATGCACATATTCATGTATATACTAGTGTGTATGATATTCAACACATAGATAGAAGCGCGAATGTACACAAAGATGTGTGTGAACGCGACAAGTAGCGTCAGGCAAATTCAGCAACGGTGTATATGATATCCGTGGTTAAATCATACCATCTTTCTTACTCTATATATTTGTCTCTTTCTGTCAATTGTACAGGGGGTTGGATGTATATGTGTGTGTATGTATATGGATGGAGAAATGTATGTGGAACTAAGGCAAGTCCGGGATATAAAGTCCCACGAGGGAGAGTATATTCGAAAAGGATCATGAGAGTGGACGAGCAAAAGAGGAAAAGAGATATTGTTACGGGAGAGGGCAGGAAGGTAAGGGGGGGTGCGCGCGCAGATGACGCAGGAACGTATGGTTATATGTGTGTGTGTGTGTGTGTGTGAAAGAAGTGAGAACGAATTTTCTCGGTTGGTAAATTAATGGGGGGGTTGAAGAGAATGGTGTGCGTGAGAGAAAGAGAATAAAAAAAAATTGAGTGTGAGCATGGATGGTGGGGGATGGACAGGTGTGTACCAGGTCAATTCATATGAAATTTAAGGAGATCATTTTCATGGTGTTCGCGCAGAAAAATGAAGAGGAAAAAAAAGAGCGAATAAATAGTCATGTAATTATTAAGCTTATTAGTATTTTAATTATTAGTATATTTAATCTAGTTATAAAAGAACGTAAAGTTCTTTTTACTTTGAGGAGGGAGGATACTCGTTTAGATTATTAAATCATGATAACGATGGGGTTTTTTAGTTTTTTATTAAAATAGCAAATCTAAAAATTTGTAATCGGAATTATCGAATTTCTATATCATGTACCTATGAAAAGCTCTGTAATTAAATGAGCTTAAAACTGTGGTGTCGAGTGAACATTTCTCATTCGTTGGATGACACATCGTTAGAGGAAAACAAATAGAGAAGAGCAAAAAAAATTTTATTCTCACAAAAGAAATGGATGAATGAGATAAAGTATGATAAACTCACCGTGCTGATGAGGTGCGGTGAATGCCGAGTGTCTTCTTGGTGACATATTTGGATGACTACCTTGACTACCTGGTGGTTGCATCGAGGATAAGGCCCCAAGGGGTGTATAAGATTTGCATGGTGGCTCAACTTTTTGCTAATAAAAAAAAAATAATAACAAAAATAAAATTATAAAATGCACAATATCATTTTATATTATATGCTATTATCAAGATAAAACAAATAATGAAATAAAATAAAATGAATCTGTTTTGATATTGAGTAATAATAATTCGATAATATAATCAACAGTTGGATAACTTTGACATTTACAATAAAAAATATATAATAATATTCTTTATCATTATTGTGATAACATATTTTAAATGCTTATGTAAGTGAAATAATATATACAAATATAATGTACCTGCTCGTGAAGTTCTGCTGCCACAGCAGTCGCCGCAGTTTGCGTGTGGCTAGTTGAACTGATTCTATATTGCATTCCAGCAATGCTGCAGAAGCCCTCGTGGTGGGTTGATCGGGTTTGATTAACATAGACACCTATACACAGACAATATTGGAGAATTTGCTTTAGCCAATTCGTGGTATTAACATAATAACGATATAATTAATAAGCATGTATGTATATTTATATCAATACATATATCAAAAATTAAATATCAACTCACCAGTAATTGTGACGTCAGTATCCTGATTGACAATAACAACTTTTTTAGATGATTTAATGGCCTCCTCATCCTGTCTTGCTTTTCTTCTGTCTGCCTCAGTATCGCCATGTTGTCTTCTGCGCTTTATTATTTCCACTTCGGAATCACTGGACGTTTCGCTTGATGAACTATTTCGATTTTTTTCATCTGAATAAGAGGCTGCCAACATTGCTGATGCATTTAAACTTGCCATTCTCTTGCATACTACCATATCTTTTAAATCCATTATTTCTTCATTTTTCTTTTTTTTTACCGTTGTATTTTTTTTCCTACCCCGTTTGTTAACGGTTTTCTCAACTATTTGTTCATTTGCGGACTCATCCTCATCGGATGTGGATGACGATGACGTGGAACTCTCAACCATGTCCCAATGTTTTCCACGTAGACCGGGAACATTCCTCAAGTTTCTCTTAGATACGTTGTTTCCTGACGTCGATTTGCCAATAACTTGTGGTTTTTTATTATCTTTTTCTTTTCGTGTTATACCTGACAGCTCTTCCTTGTCATCTTTAGTGGCCGCTATTGCCGTAGCAGTTGATGCTTTCTTCGGCTTATCCTTTTCAGGCTTTGGTTTGCAGTAACCACCTAAATACACGCCACCCGCTTCATTTTCGTACATGCAATGAACTTTTGCTAATGCGTTAAGTGAAGCAACACGACGCTTTGGTCCACTCCAAAAGTCTAATAAACGCATACGTTTTTGTTCGTCATTTGATGAATCTTCATCACGATCATCTTCGTCAACATCCTCATCGTTATCGTCATTCTCGTCGGGTTGATATTTTTTCTTTTTCTTTTGACGATTTTTACGTGTCTCAATCTCATCAACGTAATCATTATCCGAGTCCGAGGGCGACGTTTGATTTTCGCTACCGGCACAGTTGCTCGTCTCCATTTTTAAATTCATTTTTATTGGATTTTCAGTGTCTCTCTTGGAATTTGATGGCGATTTAACGCCGCTGTCTTCACATTTTGACTGACGTGAGGAATCTGAGCTTGAAGCATCTTCTGTCTTCAGTAAAACTTTATCGCAATCTTCGTCGTGTGATTTAACGGGTTTCGTTGACTTTTTCGTAAATTTTTTAACTACTCTCGATTTTGATGAACCTTTTGAACACTTTCGAGAGTCAGGAGACTTTGCTTCAACTATTTCATCGTCCTCTTTATCATTACAAATTTCCGTTTTGATGCTGTCTGTCTGCAGAGGCTGCTGTTCATCTTTCAGCAGCTTTTTATTAATATCACACGTTACTTTATCGTGCTCTTTCATCTCCATTTTTTTCTTCATAACAATTTTATCAGTGATTTTTTTTAATTTATCTTTTTTCAAGATATTATTTATTTTACCATTTTTTGGTGGTATTTTTGCCTTCATTTGTTTTGCCAATTTTGGTTTTTTTTCACGATTAATTTTATTCTTTAATATTGGCGAATTTTTCTTCTCTTTCGTACTTTCTTCGTCCTCATCAGGTGACACTGAACTCTCTTCTTTAGTGCTTTTGACTAGTTTTGATTTTTTTTCCATTAATTTATTATTTAATTGTGCATTAGATTTTTTTCCAACAATAATTTTTTTCGTACACAATTTTTTTTGTGAATTTTTCGGCAATAAATCCTTCTTCACGACAATTGACTTGGTTTTCTTTAAAACATGACTTTTCATTACTTTTTTCATATCCAACTTTTTATCTTTGGTCGCTGTATTTTTTGAACTCTCTTTCAATTCCGATTTCACATTTTTCCCATCCTTCTTTCTTTTCTCATCGTCTTTAATTCCTTTTTTCTTTGTCGATAAATTTTGAATATCGTCTTTCTCCTCTGTACTAAAATTCTCCTCACTTATCGGTGAGTTGGAACTCGGATCGTTTTCAAGGGCGTCTTCTTTAGAAACTTTCTTCTTATCGTCTCCTTTCTCGATCTTCTTCTTGCCGCTGTCGACAAGTTGTTTGTCAATTTTAACTTTATCATCTGATTTAACGTTCTTCTTCTTCTCAATAGCGCCACTACCAACATCCAACGTAAATTCCTCAACTCTATCATTCATCTTATCAATTTTTTTTTCATCCACCACGTCAAATTTTTTCTCCACATCTTTGTTCAATTTTTTCTTATCATCCATTTTATCAACTTTACAATCCTTCCTCTTTTTTTCATCAATTTTCTTACATTTCTCCAACTTTTCAAATTTTTTCTGTTCACTATCTGATAATTTTTTCGTATTATCAATACTATTTATTTTCTTAATTCTCTTCAAATCAATAGACGTATTTTCCAACAATATTTTATTACGTTTTTTGCCAACTGGTTGCGACTTTGGCGCCTTCTGCGCAACAATAGCCTTCTTTTGTGGCTTCATTCCTGTCCTTAGCCCTTCACATCTTTAACAAATTTATTAATCGCTTGTTCACGATAATTAATTCGTCATACACCAAAACATTACTCGATTGCCATTGCCAACTCTATCAATAAACAATTCAACCCACTCGAAACTGAACATGGAATCAATCTGCAAAGTACATAAAAAACAAAAGAAAATAATAATAAAAAATTAAATAAATCTTTCTCTCTTAAAACCAACCGAAAATCATTCAAATTAATCTAGTCATCACAATTAAATAAAATATTTCACACACCAATTAATACACAGATTATAAATACAACACGAGGATGGTGCGCGCGCGTGTCTTCTATAGATGAAATGTTGATCCATTTAAAGGGCCTACACATGCCTACGTGACACACAATACAACAAACTAATTCCACAAAGAACAAAAAAAAATTATTAACAATACATTTACTAAATCTTCCAGCAATATAATAAAATAATACAAAGAGTTTTAATTAAATCATCATCAAGTTCAATATCATTCCATGATAAATATTAATAAATATAAAATTAACCCTTTACATCTGGAACCCGTACTAGATGGCCACAAGTGGCTGACGTGAAACCAGCCTGATCGATGAATTTTACTTGGTACGCAAAGACTACATTGCATACAATACACTACATATTGACATTATTATTTATCAAAAGAACCGTGAAAGAATTTAAAACAACAATTTTTAATTTAATACAATCAACAATACCGTCAGTTATACACATAAATAAATTTATATGTTGAAATTAATTGAAACAAATAAATTTATGCTTACCTTGGGCCAACCCTTTTGTCTCCACACAAATATACGTCTGAATGTTCACTACTTGAATGTCTTATGAATTTTCCTTTTATTTTTTATTATCTCTCACACTCCCTCTCTCTCTCTCTATTCCTTTTTTGCGTGTCCTCCTTTACATACACCAATAAGGAACTTAATCCACTCGCGCAATTCACCAAGCGACCGTTAATTGGCGCTGTACACTTGAAGCAATTAATTTTGTGACGCCGGAGCACGACGTTTTATTTGTTTGTGAAAATTGTATGTATCCTCTACTTACAACTCTTATCTCCGAACGTCCCTGCCCTTTTGCCGTAGTAGCACTATCGTCCGCCATTTTCTTACTCGCGCCTCCGACTGCGAAGGACCTCTGTGTTCAATTGCATTTTCGACACCCACCCGATGACAAGGACGGTCGGTAAGACACTGGTCTCTTCTCTTCTCAGCCTGATGTCAGTGCAGGATTGTACGATGTACATTGCGCCGGGACGCCTTTGGTCATAATCATCTAGGTAGCTCATGTGTGTCGTATGAAAATATTTCATTGTACTGCTATGGACATCTGCCGGGCGAATTGTGAATCATTTAAAGCGCCAATCATGCACACGTGCATATGTTCATGACGACTATTTGAACATTTAAAAAAAAAAATTGTATTTAATTATTTTTTAATAAAGTTCTCATTGTATTTTATAATATTTATTTGTAACTTTTTTTAGAAATTTATAAACTTATTTATTGAACATATATGTATGTAATTGATTATTTTATTTTGTAATGAGTTGATTGATTAGATTGATTAATTACAAGTAATTAATAAATATTTATTTTAGGAATTGTAGCTAAATGTATTTTATATGAAAATTAATATTTATATTAGTTTATAGTAATTATTGCGTGTGTTTTTTATTTTATTAGAAAATTTGAGGTTATGTATTTCATGTTGAAATATTATAAGCATTAATTATAACTTTATATTCTGTTGGATTGTTGATAAATACTTTAGTTTTTGTTATGAAATTCTTGTAGATAATTAGAGTGGTATGTATACTATATTATTTTCTTTTTTTTTTTTTACATTTTGCGGTTCATGAAGTGAATATGCGCAATTGTGTGGCGCTAGACGTCGTGTGATATTCTCACAGCTGATTTGTGTGTATACAGAATTTTCAAGGCAATTTTGTCAACTGTCAAACATCTTGTAACAATTGTTAAATATGAATAATACAGAGTCCGACCCGGACAGTGAATATTATTTAGAACTATCAAGTGATCCAGTTCGGTTTGAATCTTTCAGTCATGTTACAAATGTTTTTTTCGATGATTCAAAACAACAGGTTAGGATTTTTTTTTAATTCAATCTATTATTATTATCAATAAAGACAATCACAATAATTGTAATAATTAATTATTTATTGTTGATAATTATTACAGGTATTTGCTGTGAGATCTGGTGGTGTAACAGGAGTTAATAGTTTACATCAAAGTTTTTATTTCAAAATGGAAGATAAAGGTCTAGTGATGTCTATTAAATTTTCACCGGCAATGAATATATTAGCAATACAACGTACACAAACTTCTGTAGAATTTGTAAATTATTCACAGACATCAGGATTAGATTTAGTTGAATATTCTCAATCATGTAAAAGTAAAAATGCGACTATTCAAGGTTTTGTATGGACACATGGCAATGAAATATTATTGATAACTGATCATGGTGTTGAATTACTTCTGGTAATTGAATTATTAAATATATTGAATATCAATTTTTTATATATATATTCAGATAAGTTCATACATAATAATATTTATAATTAATTGTTACAGGTAAATCCAGTGAAAAGAAATGTTAAAGCCTTAAAATCACTCAGTTTAGGCGTCAATTGGTATTTATATTCTCGTGAAAGTAGTATGATTCTATTATCATCTGGCACGATTGGAAATCAAATGCAAGCTTTGCATATAACACCAGGGAACATTCACAAAATTACAAAATTCGAAAGTAAATTAAATAATTATTATTACTGTGTGAAGTCGATTGAATTAATTTTGTTTTTTATTTTTTAAAGTGGATGCAACGGCAACAAAGCCGGGAAAATTAGCAGTTTCTGAAAGAGATGTAGCATTAGCTGTACTTTATGGTACACCTTGTATAATAGTTTTACGACATCAACATGATGCACATCGTTCTGGTAGTGCATACGTTTGTGTGTACACTGTTCATAAGTGAGCATTTTTTTTTTATATTTAATCAATAATGAATGCAAGAAGAATTATTCTAAAATATTTATAAATCTATTTGTTGTTTATGTTTACTTTAGAATGATATCAATCACGCAAAGTCACACTTTGAAATTAGATATGCGTGGAAGGTTTGCAATTAATGTTGTAGATAATCTTATAATTGTTCATCATCAAGAGTCAAAAGTTAGTAATATACTTTTTAATTTATATTTGAGATGAAATATGAAAAGAAAAATTAATTTGGTATTTTTTTCTTTGTATTAAAGAGCTCAATGATATTTGATATTATGTTGGATGGAGTTAGTGATGGTACTGTGATACATCACACCTCTGTGACTGCACCAAAACAAATTAAACCATTTAGTTTGAAGGTACAAGGAGCGACATTATCAGAGCAAACTTCTCAGCCTTGTCCGTTGTGTATCCTTTTGTAAAAAAAAAGAAATTGTTTTTATTTTACCTCAAGTTTTTTTGTATATTTTTATCAATTAAATCAATAATTTCCTTAGCATTACTCCACTAACAGATTCGGAAAATTGGATTTTATTTCAGCCTAATATAATAATTGACATTAAATTAGGATGTTTATGGTAATTATGAAAAATTATATCCAACTTTTAAATTAAGAAATTAAAATATATAATATTTAATTCAATGGAAAATTTTATTTATTAGGAAATATATAATATTTTATTTATTAGGTACATAGAATTACGATTAGAAGCATTGACAAAATTAATCACCGACAAGGTTAAATTAGTTGAATTTTTAATTCAACGTAAAAACGGTAAATCATTTTTAATTCAAGTATTGCAAAAATATATAACAGATTTGCCAAAGACACTGATCGATATGCCAGCAATATTTGATAGAATAAATGCAGTGTGTCGTATTCAACTCGAAAATGAACTTCAAAGTCAGGTGAATAAATAATTATTACATAGAAAAATTATTTATGAATATTTTATCTCATATTTGTTTTCATCATATTATAAATATTGATAATTTACAGATGGCCACACCGTTACAGAGTACTCCGAAAAATTCATCTCCAGCAATAGACAGTTTTCCATATAAAGTACAATTAGATCAAATCGATATGTATACACACATATTATCCAAATTTACTGGTGATGTAATTGAACCAAAAATGATTGTCTGGGTACTCCTCGAATACATTAGGTAGTATTAATTGATTATAAAATAATTATTCATATCAAAGTACTCATTTACTTATTTATTTAATCATAAACTATTCTCTTTGATAAATTATCTCAAATTTCATCGAATTAATTATTCATTTCATCAATTAATTCAGATCGCTAGTTGAACATGGAATTCCTGTACAACATTTAATTTACGAGATTCTTATAACAACTTTAGTTCATCGCAAAGCATACTATCAGCTTCATCAATTACTGCAATATCATGTTGTAGCTGATTCGAAGCCCTTGGCATGTTTACTATTATCCCTAGAAAATTTATATCCAGCTGCACATCAATTAGCATTAGATATGCTGAAACGTCTTGGCAATGCACACGAGGAAATAATTGAAGTTCTTCTTTCAAAAGGACAAATATTATCTGCACTCAGGTAGATTTTAAAATATAAATTTTATATTATAAGTATGTGATTGTTTTTCATTCAATTTATCGTTTTTATATTTATCACAAGATATATTGATAAATTATATTTCAATATTGTTAATGAATATACGTTTAAAAAATTTATTTTCATTTTTTTTTTTTCAGATATGTACGGTCAGTGGGAATGGTTGATCAAGTGTCGGCACGAAAATTTTTAGAAGCTGCTAAAGGTGCAAATGATCCAATATTATTTCATTCAGTTTATAAATTTTTCGAACAACGCAATTTACGTTTACACAATACAACAGCGTTTACTCGTAGCGAACACTGTCAATCTTATGTGCAACATTATGAAAATTTATTTCATGATAGTAATGATGGTGGCAGTAGTTCAGCAACGAGTTCAAGTATTTCTACAATAACACCGCAAGATTAATGTATCGCAATTATAAAAAGAATAATTTGTAAAAAGAGAAAATATATACATTATATACGTGTTTTGGAAGTTTATATTTAAATAGTTCATGGCGGATTTAATTTTTGTGAGGTTTATAATTTGTTGATGAAACTTTATTGATGCAGATCACAAATTTATCTTTATATTAAAGAGGGAACTTGGAGACGAATAGGGAGGTGAGGGGAATGGACAACTCAGGAAGCGATGAGATTATTCCAATCAGTGCGTTCAGTGGCCTGTAAAACGTTTTATCTTTGTGGCCAGAGTGTGGTACCAAGCACTGGCGATGTCGTCGTGTACAGTATACATTGAAAAAAAATAAATCGATGATACTTTTTCCCAGTACATGACCCATTCGCATCGCTAATTCTAAAATTCACGTATCAGCAAATTCCAGCATGAGGAAAGAGCGCGTGAACACTTCGTTGTTTGAAAAGTATATGTGAATTTAGGTCACGATAATTATATATTGAATATAGGAAAATGCAGGGATTAATTTTGTTCAATGGTAGTAATAAGCAATTTAAAAAAAAAAGAGAGAAATGTTTTTTAAATGAAAATAAATATTAAATTTTTCCATTTGAAAATGAATGTTTTATTGACATATCATAAAATCACTTTTGTGTCTTTCTTTTTATTGTTTTATTAGAAACAATAGTATTATTATTTCGTCATTTTCAAAGAACAAAGTTGTACAGTTTTTTATTTAAATTTAGGATATAAATTTTGGGATTTGCATGGAATATTTTTGGTGCAGTATTATATAGATAATTTATTTTGTTTGATTTGAGGTTTATGATTTAGTTTTCAAATTTCTACGAAGAATAAATATATTTTTTACGTTTATTTGTTTAATTTCATGTTTCATTTTTTGCTGATAATTTAATCGTGAGTTGAATGAAGAATATAAAATAATTAATTCGGAGAAATACAACCTTTTTACTCATCATTATTGATGTGGAAAGAGAAAGATAAATTTTACCGAGTACACAGACAATTAAAAATATCAATAAATAAATAAATTTAATATATCGCTGTATCTCAGTAATATTTTTCATTTATATTTTTTATTTTAGATTAGAAGAAAAGAGAATCGTGTTACATATCTGTTCCCATTCATTATTTTATTTATGTTTTTTATTATCATTTGTAATAAATAGATTAAATTTTAATTTATTATTGTTATTAATTATATTTTTTTGGTCTCTTGCACCTTAATATGTATTATCATATATTTTTTTTATTTTCAATTTCAACCTCTTACTTTCTATTTGACAATAATTTGTCTCGCACGATTCTCAAGCATATTTTTCATAGCCTCCAATGCATAGTTTTATTAATTTTTTAATTGTAGAAACAATTTTTTTTTTTTTTTAGGTGCAAAGAATTGTGAAATAGATTTTAAAGTGCTTCTTAGTATACTCTACCGAGACACTAATTAGAAATACGATTAAGTTATTGATTGGTAATTGAAGTAAATTGATAGATTATAATGATGAGCATTGTCCGCAAAAATAGTTTTTTTTTTTTGTTTCAAATAATGCAATTGTTACATATTTTTATTTTTATATATCGATAGCTTATTTCACTAATGAGTGTGATTTTTTTTTTAATAATAACAGCTGAATAAAGTTAGTAATTAAATATACTTTGAATACTTTGAAATAAAAATCCGTTTTTATTATATATTAAAATTCAATTTAAATAAAGTTTTGCCTCGTGATCAATTTTTTATTTTTAATTATGAATATTCAAGAACATTCAAACCACCGTGAATAAAATTCCCGATGATAAATTTATGCATTATTGAATCACATTTATAAATAATATCATCATGGATTATATATTATTTACCTTTTATTTTGTTTCTCAACCACTAAATAAATAAAACTTCAGAATATTTCATGTAAATCAAATATCGGTAATAAAAAATTATTTTTCGCTTCACTTCTACATTGATATTAATTATTTACTATTACTCTTAATGTAAATAATAAATGATATTTAAATAAATAAAAAAAAAAAACAGACATGCAAATTCATTCACACAAAAACGATAAAATATAAATTGGAAATTTTTAATCTCTCAAATAATTTCATGCGAAAAAGAGAAGATTAATATTAATACGATTTGCATTATTATTTATTTATTCATTTCTTGATTAATTAATAATTCATTTATTTCCCTGTAGGACTGACGAGAGAAACGTCAATTAATATTCTGTGTAAAAGAAAATGAATGTATTTTTCACTTCTTTTTTTTTTTTAACTTGATAAAACTTATTTTCACTTGATAAAAGTGAACAATTTTAAAAATACAAAACCCTGACTTTTACACGAACTCTGTCCGAGTCCTGTACATTATTATTTCATAAGCGTAATGCATTGTTTTATAATAATTGTTCGGCGGTAGAATATTGTTTATACTGTGTAACAATCCTACATATTATCTGCATCATTAATTATTTTTTTTTTCTCATTTACGTTATATACGAATATGAATCTTCCGTTGGAATTATGAAAAATCCATCACACCGGACGGTTATAACATGTCAATATTAATAACTTTATACCTAACTAAGAGATCTATCAATATCATATACATGTATACATGTGTATATATACGCTATGCGCATCAGCATATTTCATAAATACTTATAGAATAACGTATTTATTTTTTTTTTTTTTGTAATTAAATTCCTTACAATTTATATTTTTAATCCCTCAATAAATTGTCCTGACGACTTGGTATTAAAGAGTTTCTCAATTAACTCTACATCAAAATATTTCTAATTAACTTTTTGATATACATATGATTATATTGTGTAATTTTAATTTTGTGTGCTTATTTATTATTGAAAATTTAATTCAATTAAATTTTTATTTTGTTTTTTACTATCAATCCCTCTCGTGCATCGGTTCAGAATTATTGGCAATCGTAAATTATCAACAATGTCGCTTAACATTCTTATATATTAACAATTTAATTCTGTAAATAATTAAATTATTTAATTCTGCGTGTTATTGTATAAAATTGTTAAGCGACCTTGTAATAATTACAATAAACCAATTCCAATGTCTATCTAAAATATTTCTACGTGACTAAAAATTTAAACATAATTTTTATAATTATACTGTATATCTTATTTTATAATCAATGATTCTTATATATTTTTTCAACTCTCATTTTTATTTTTTATCTGTTATTTATTATTTTATCTAGGAAATTAAAAATAATAGAGTACCAATGCACATAACATTCCCTTCAATAGCTACAACGAATTTATTTTCTTGTATTATCAATAAAGAATTTGATGTAAAAATTGAGTATACTGTATTTTAATTAAATTTTGAAGATAATAATTTAAAAGATAAATATTTGAAAATAATAAAAGATTTTAAATTCATCAAGTTATTTATTTCTTTAATTTTTTTTGATTACTTCTAATTCCAAATATTCCTATATTTTTTTTACATATTATAAATCTTGGATCAGCTGAAAATATATAGCAGAACCTAATTATTTTAAATATTATATCAAAAGAGAAATAAAAGCTTTTAAGGACACACTCCGATGTCGTATTTTTTTTTTCTTTATATTTCATTCGAAAATCTTTTCCCCCATTAAATTTTTCACCAGAACTTTTTCATTAATTTATATATATATATATATTATCTGAATGAAGTTCAAATCCATCATTTGCTCTTCGAGAAACATTTATTTCCCCTATTATTTCATAATGAAACGCTTATATTTATTTTTTTTTTTTTTACTGCTTGGTTTTATATTTCCCAAGCGAATTTTTTTTTCCCCCCTATTTTAACGCACATCTTGACGTTCCATTTTTTTAATTATTACCATCAGCTGTGTGCTTTTGCATTATATCAAAAGATTCGTGATGAAACCCTCGCCATAATGTATACATCAAAATGGATCATATTTCTCATTACTTTAGATTAAATTTAATGCTGGACAAATACAACTTTTTTTTTATTCTCAAGTTTTTATCGTGTTTTGTTTCGAAATTTCCGTTCGTGTTTGTGTTTCTTTTACGATGACAACGGTATATAACAATTTTAATACCAAAAATAATTTGATATACTGATATGTTTGAGTTTAATATTGTGTAAAAAAATTTTTATAAAAAAAATCTCACGGGCATATTATTTTTCGTTTATGATTCCACGTGAACCTATTGTTAAACCAAAAGTAAACATACAGAAAAAAGAAATATTCTGACAAGCACACACACACACACTGATATTCACTTATATATATACAAACAAAGATAAAAAAATAATAAACAAAAATTAAGTGACAGAATTCATGTTTGTATTCAATCGCAAAGCGGAAATTCTTCAACATTTTAAATATATTCAACATTATATAATATATATATACATATAAATTGTTATCCTTTCATGTAAAACCTGTGCTATAAGGACAATAGAGAAGCTTTTGTCATTTTTACCAAGAGCAAGTTGCGACCAGATAAATCTACAACAGAAAATGCGCATTCATTTTTATTTTCCATGTTCTACAAACAATCTTTTTCATCATTCGGCAGAAAAAATATATAAAAATGAAGAAATATGTAAAGAGTGAAGTGATGAGAAAGAGAGTATGTTAAAGTTGAAAGAAGAGTAGTGAAGAGGAAGAAGAAAAAATAAAAGATCGTGATCAAGAAAAAGGCGAATGGAAAAACTCTTTGATCTTTTACGATGTCACTACACTTATACACAGTTCTTCTTACCCTCTAACTCCGTTTTCATCTGCGTAACGATATTTTTCCCTTCACCTCCTCCATCCTCCTTACGTATTCCATACTTATGCATATAGGTATACATATTTTATAAAGGTATATGTGTACATTTATATATACCACTATCATTTTTCTTTTGTTGGTTCTCGCATGTCGTCCTCTTTTTTCATGTCCTTGAGGTCGACCACTGGTTCATTTATTTTACCCTCTGATGCCACTTCATTCTCTACGAGTTTTACCTCTGTCGTACAGATTTTTTTTTACATTAGTCAATGTGTATATATAGATATATATTATATGAGAAATATCTAGTACACTCGTCTTTTTTTTCTCTTCTGAACAACGTTGACTATTGTAGACACTTGGAATCACGAGACTCAATATTGTCACAAAGGAAAAGACAAAAGTGAAAATAAAAGAAAAAATAAAAGTCATTTCTTTGATTTTAATTTAAATATCAACCTGCTTGACAATCCATTTATCAATCGGTCTTTGGATTTTTTTTTTATGTAATATGTATATCGTTTTTTCCGTTTTTATATTTTGTATAAATATTAACTGGAATTATTATTTTTTGTTTTCTATTTAACTTGAGAATTTAAAGATATTAATTAAAAAATATCTTGAGCTAATATGCAAAATTTATCATTGGATTTTTGTAATATAATTTACAAACGGGACGAAAATTTTGTTTTTATATTTAATTTTGTTTATGTTTTTATTCATACTGCTGTTGTTATTTTATATATTTTTTTTTTCTTTTAAGAAATGTTGCAATCATCCGCGTGAGAATCTCGTATTTGCTGTTTAGTTTTTCTTGAAGCTCGTCGTATAAGACTTCTACTGCGTGGCTTACTTTTCACTTCCTCAGCAACTGTTACTACACTTGTGCCTTGTGCTGCAAGCACCTGTTGAGGAGATCCACCAGCGCTTCCGGTTCTTCCGCTTGGACTACCGGATCTTTATTGCATCAAAAAAAAAATAAAATAAATAAACTCATGAAATAAAATAAAATAAAATTCAGAAAGAATTAAATTCAACACTACATTACATTTATTTTTTTCTTATACATAAATAAATTTATCTTTATCACAACCTGCGAGATCCATATGCTGAACATCTTCTTCGCAATCCAGAATCATCAGCATCGCCAGTTGGATTTTTTGGTACTATTTTTGATAATGTAACAAAACACCTAAAAAGATCTTTAATATTATAATCATCTTTTGCAGAGCATTCCATTACTTTGGCACGAAGTTTTGGTAATTCACAAAATAACCATTCGCTAACATCTTCAATTGGCACTTCTCTTCGTGTCGATGCTAAATCGAGTTTATTACCCGCAATAACAATAGGAACTTCCTGTAACAATAAAATAAAAATATTATAACAATAAATAATATTTTATTTCATATTAATTTCATTTGCAAACCTGATAGTCTGGTCTTTGTTCTCTGACTTCTTCAAAAACCATTTTAACACATTCAAAACTTGGCGATGATGTCGTGGCGTAGACAAGAAGAAATGCATGTGCTGTTGCAATGCTCAATCGTCTCATTGCGGGGAATTGAAGATCACCTGAAAAAAATTTGTAATTAATAAAAATATCCAATTTATATTTGATGAAATTTATAAATTAAAAATCATACCTGCTGTATCGAGTAAATCAACTTTTAAAGTTAGAGTCCCGAGTATACATTCACGTGAATAAAGATCTTCTACAGTGGGTCGGTATCTTTCAGTGAAGCCTTGACCAAGAAGGCGTCTAATTATTGCACTCTTACCAACACCAGCACCACCGAGAACCACTAAACGAATTCTCTCGTAGTCTGTCATCTTTAACTGATTTAACTTCTTTTTATTTTCTCCCTTCAAGGTTAAGGTCTGATGAAAAAGTAATAATAATTGGTTGAAAAAATTTCATAATTCTTTTTTTTTTATATATGTATAATAGTGATCAATCTTGAATTTTTTTTCTTTCTTATTTTCTTTTACTTTATTCTCTCTGCCAAGAGTTTATTATTCACTTAATATTTACCTTTTCCAATATTTTTTGCTCTTTCTTTCGGAAATTCCTACTTCTACGTCCCACAGGAAATTCAATATCACCAATGTCTCCTTGGTTTGAGAGTCACGGTCAACGTCAACGTATTAATTGAATTTCGTATTGAACTAAGGAGTTTGCCACAAAGTTGACTTGGCTTCAAGATAAAACGTATCGAATATTTTTTTTTTTTTTCCTAAAGCAATCGATCACGATCTCTTGCACACAACTTTTCACATTTCTTTTTTTTTACTTTAATTTTATATTTATTACAACAATTATAATTATATATAATTTAATAAAATCACTTTGACAATAAATTGAAGATTGACATAATTACTAAAATTTTTAACACTCAAAACTTTCCCAAAGTTTATTCATTAAATATCACGAAGTTTATGAGACAAATTGAAAATATTATTTAATTATTATTTTTTTCTTCACCCCTTGAATTTATGACAAAGGTCAAATGGATAAAATTTCAAAGTACAAATTGATTTGCATACATTACAATCCGTTGAATTTTTCATGATACAATTTAATCTTCCAATTTTCCAACCTGAAACAAAATTAAAAAAAATATTAAATATAAATTGATTAATTTTCATATCATCCAATTTCAATACAATAATAATTATTAATTAATTTACCAATTAATAAATACACCAATAAACAATATTAATATTGTAAACAGCTAATGTAAATTTAATTTCATGCAAATATTATTTTATACATTAAAAATAAATCCAATGAAAAATTATTGATATTTTGATATTCATGAATATACCAAAGATAATTGAATGGGTTTCAATTTCAATATTGAACGTGTGTGAAAAGGCTTCATGTTCTCCTACAACCATAGCTAATTATACCAGTATATCACTTGCATGCATGTGCATATTAATACATGTACGTTGAAATATTATATTATATTGTCATCATGAATCGATTAATACATTAAATAGCGTCATGAACACACGATACTTCAAAGTATCGCGAATTAGCTGATCATACGTTGCATTGATGACGATAGAACACATGAATAATAAATTTAATAATACATCCAAGTCGATAAATTAAAAAAAAAAAATTATACCCCTCACAACGTATATTTCAATTTGTGAAATTTATTAATTCCAATATTTTCACTATGTTTACATAAAATATTAAAGCCAATGAACTCAACTGTAGTGCGAACACTGAAGACAAATAATTATGTAACCATCAGGTATATCTACAGTACATTGAAACTTTCATGCACACTTTGCAAGTTAATATCGATGTGCATCGTTCAAGTTGTGACAAATTAATCAAGTTGTGTACATCACGTCGAATTTTACTCCAAAGTGATAATAATATCAATAATAATAATAGTGAACTATCATACAACTTTAATTGCCATCATATATTATCAATTATCACTTGTGAAGATGCAACAAAACTTTTTCTTCAACGCGAACTTTATAAGCACTTTATTATTTAGCTTTTTGCTTATTACAATATTTTAATTTTGTCTTCATCTTTACAATGAATTTTTCATCTGGAAAATATTTTATTGACGTCACATATTTAAATTGAAATATTATTCAAATAATTAGAACAATCAGTGTGATAAATATTTCGTAGATAATAATTTGAAAGTAATTGTGTATTTCTAGAATTTATAAAATAATTGTAATGTTTATAACTGAATTACATTCATTGAAATATTTAGAAAATTTTGTGTGTATATCAATGAATTGTTAATTAATTCGTATTGGATATAGCAATTAAATTGACGTGTAAAACCATGCGATTTAGTGGGCAATAACGCGACCATTTTACGATGTTGTGCTTTCGTTTGACTGTGGAAATTCAACTGGTGTATATACGAAAAGCAATTACTAGCATGAGGCAACTAGGATGAATATATTATTAACAGCAATATCGAACTAAATAAAACTTTAAATAAAATCACATTTTTATATTTAATTTTATTGTCGAAGAAGTTGAAATTAATTTATAACGACTTTGCAAAGCAGATATTTATCGATATTCATTCATGTATTAAATAATTTTATATTTATAGACTGTGAATACAAGTGGAGATATCTAATTATGAACTGCTGGTGGAATTAGAGCATAAAGGGAAAATTGACACTTGTGATATCCTGTCCTGTAGGGTTGCATAGAGTGAGGACAACGCATATAAACGAAATTGCACTAATAGGCATACATTGCTATTATTGTAGTGAACGCCAATCGAATTCGAAACTAATTAACGACGGTAAAATTATTGAAGCGTTACACGCGTTGGAACAAGTATCGGGAGTCGGATGAAAATCCAACCAGTGTCCAATTAAGGGATGGGAAGTATGTGTTGTGAATTTATATAAATAAAAAGTATCATTTGTTTTTTATGGTAATTAAATTAATTGTCGATTATTAAAAAATTTATTATTAATTTTTATTCGTTTTCTCTTTGGATTTATTTTTTAGATTAATGAAATTTCTTTATTCTCTGAGGTTGTAAAAATTTGACTGCAGTGTGAACGTGGCTTTTGTCACGATCGTGTAGATTAATGTGAAGAAAAAAATTCAATATTTTATATGTATTGGAAAAAATATAGATATAATAGTTGAATGTAAATGAATAAAAGTCAACTAATTCTGTTCACGTCGCATTGAAGGGAGACATCTTTTAGGCGACTCTTTAGATGCAAGGCGTGTCTGCGTGAGTGAAGCATCAACTATACACGTACGTGCATAACGAAAAAAAAAAAGCTTTACAACGAAATATTCCATCGAGAAAAATTTGAATTTTGTGTCGTGAGATATAAAACAATTTCTCTGCATCAATAAGCACATTTTTCTCTAAAAAATTTTACAATACACCATTACATATACTCTAATAATAAA
>JAQQBR010001833.1:6687799-6698426 GCA_030347285.1 Microctonus hyperodae
TTTTCGCATTAATGATTATTTATATTTTATACATTGTACAATTTTTTATTTTTCCTTTCTCCCCACATTCAACAGCACAATAAAAGTTTCCAGACGAATCCATTATCGTAAATTTCATCATGTGCGCACAATACTTTAAAACTAAAATTTTAATTCTTTAAATTAATTTAAAAAAAAATCAAAAAATATTATAATAGCACAAAAGAAAAATAATAATGCATTTTTCTAGCAAGCCCAGCACAGAACGAAGTATTTACATCAACATTAATTTTTATTTTCTCCTAACTTATTATTTTATTCAATCAAAAAACCTTTCTATACTTCATTATGGCAAACTTGAGCGAAAGATCAATTATCGCGCAATCCGATCAATAAATTGGAGCAACAAATAATATATATATATGTATATATATAAAATTCGCCGGTAGGCACACGGAAATTTTTAATTTATAAATATTTCAATAATTAATTTTACTATAAATGTTTATTATTTTTTTCTTCTTCAGTAATCTGAATAATTCCTTATGAATTATTGATATCTGATTCATTAATTTCATCAAGATATATTGCACGACATGTGGATTTGTCTCTGTAACATATATATAAATGAAAAAATAAAATAATATTAATAATTAAACAAATTAAAAATTAGTATCATAGCGAATTGGTTGCCAAACGCCAGTTGTCTCATCACGACGATAATAATGTGGCCTATTATCCCGAAAGACTGTCACAGCCGGAAATTGATTGTCCTGAATGTACTTTAACGTTGCTCTTATCTAAAAATTCATACAAAAAATAATTTAAATAATTAAAAAAATATTTCTATCTTCATTTTTTATTTCAATAATATTTTTTCCATACCTGAGAAACAAAATGCGGTGGTTCTACATCGGGTGAAGTTGAAAGATGTTGTAAAATAAATTGATCTGACTGAGCTAACCACAGATCAACGCCACGTAATGGATCATAATTGAACGGACCAATTCTTAATAATCCAAGACTGCAATCGTATACATCTAAAACCTGAAGATGAATATATAATTAATACATTATAAATTATCCAATATATAAATAAATAAAAATGGATTATAAAAATGAATAAAAATTCAATTTTAACAAATAGAATATTTGATACTTACTTGTTGGCCACCTGTCAAATGCCGAGCAGATCTCAAAGCTTGATCTGGACCTTTATCCGGGAATGTTGCTGGAAATATTTCACCAGTTTTGACATTCAGTCCAATTCCATATATAACTGGCCAGTGAATACCACCTCTCACTGTTGTGTTAAGCTCACCCACGCAACACAACGTCAAGTCAATTTCAATTGGTTGCTTGTGAAATGCAGCTGTAAATAGAATTTTATATTTTTATCTCTATCATTATTGTGTAGCTTTATCTTCCCCATACATATATGTGAATAAACACACATCTTCCATGAGGAAAATAATAAAATAATTGATAATTGATTGATGAAAATATAAATTGAATATACTTTTTCAATAAATACTCACATAAAATATTGTAAAATAATTCTTCAGAATAATTTCGTGGATCTGAATAACCACCAACTAATTGAAGTTCAACTCTACCCTCTGGATATCCGAGTGCAAGCTCAGTCACCCTTTGAACCATTGCTGTTGCTGCATCTTCAGTTCCTGCACCGTCTAAATGTGCCAAAGCAACAGCGCCAGATCCTATAAAAAAAATTTCACAAGATATATCAAAGACATAAATACATATAAATACACTGCAGATATATTAATAGATAAATAGATTGTACATTTATATTCTATACGTATATGTAAAATATTTTACAGGAATTTCATTGGAAGAGGCGCGGTAATTCACATCATTTTCTACGATACACGAGTGAAACACGTTTGCAAAGATTGCAAGCTAGGAAATGCAGAATAAATTTTTTATAAATAAAAAATTGCTGAGAGAGAGAGAGAAATAAAGAATTTTATACGAAAATATATTTTAAATGACATACCGACACTTGGGCAAATATCTCTTATAAAATAAAATATAATGAGAATAAAAATAAAAAAGAAATGCGAAGAAAAATTGCTATGCAACATGTATAGTAAAAGACAGTTTGAATGAAGCAGATAGACACGTATGTGAACCATTGCGGGTTGTGGAAGACACGAGGCGTTAAAGTTGAGATAAGAAGAAAGGAATAAACGATTCAATAGAATGAGGGAGAGAAGAGAAAAAAAAAGAGATGGAGGGCGAAGGCAAAAGAGAAGCGCATTTAATCGTGGATAGGATGAAACACATCTCGGGCGTCATGCTTGGTTGTTCAACGATATTTTCCAGTACGTTTCTTTTTTTATTTTATTCTCTTCACATTTTTTCCCTCATCTCATCTCTTACTCTCTCTCTCTCTCCCCCCATCACCCACATTCTCTCACTATTCATTCTTTCATCTCAACGATCTTCTCGCTTGCATCACAATTATATTCCGGAACAAAATTTTAACTGACAATTACAATAAAAATTTTATATCTTCTTCAGATTGTTACTGCAATAGACATTATTGTTTTAATGATAATAATATAGTTTCAAATTTCGCTACGTCATCATCGTCACAAGAATCATCATTACCAATGCCTGTCATTAAATATTTTTTTTATTATTGATTAATAGAAAAGTTGTAAAATAAAAATTGATCAAACTAAATAAAAATATCATTTGAACAGATTAGCAAATAAAAAACATCACAAAATGACGTTTGTAAAAATACTTCCTACTATTTTATATTCATATAAATATTTATATATATGTTTATATTATTTATTACATAGCTAGCAATTTTTACTTACCAGAATGCCTAACGACGACTATTATACATGTGGTCATGTCGTCCGAGCCCAGAATGCTCACATTCTCTGAAAAATAAAACGAAAATAAATGTAAGTTAAGTATAGATAGAGTACAAGGCAAAAAAAAATTTTTTTTTGAGTTATATATGTATATGTATAATGTATATGTATACCTATATGTATATATAAGATTGTTGGGCCAATCAACTTCTCTTGATCGTCTTGGCTTGTTCACTCATTCAATCTGACTTTCTCTCTTGCTTTTTCTCACTGATTCACTCTCTTTCGCTCACACATTATTTCTTCTCTTTGCTTTATCTTAGGGCTCTATAGGGATGCAGCAGTTCACCGGTAATTGGCAGTCCTGCGCGCGCGCAGACTCGTGAATTATCGATAATAATCTCTACGACAGTCAATTGCGTAGCTCTTACAATTTTTACTAGTCAATTTACCGATGTTGTTATACTATAAATTTTTTTTTGTTTTTTTGTATCGTTTTCATATTATTAATAATGAATAATCAATTTATTTTTTGCATATTTTCAATCAATTCAATGAATTTTAAAATATTATTATTGAAATAAATAATATCCATTACATAAATTTTAATATTCGTTTTTCAATAATAAATTAAACAGAGTTATAATGATATTAAATTAATTTTGTGGTGATTTATTTGGGATAAAATTATTTATAAAGCAGCATGAGAAATTAATTGATTTATAAATGGTATATATTGACAAATTATTTATTATTGAATTAAATACTCGAGGTAAGGCTCCCAATGTAAATATGAATAATAATTGATGGTACTTACTGTCTTGTGGAAGGGTGGCAGCCATTTCACGCTGCTGTACGTACAATAAGCCCACGGGCCCCACCAATTTGGCTGGCATTGAGTGTAGATGTGCCGCCGTCTCACGATATATCGGGTGGGCCCCATAAAGGGACCTGCTGTCTGCTGGAGCATCCTCTTGCAGGACCCCATTCACCACCAGCACCATTCTAAATTAAATAGAAAAAAAAAAATATACAATTATATAAATCATGAAAATAATTAAACAAAAAATATAAAGTTGGGAAAAATTGTTAATGATAATTTTAATAAAATATATTTGTTTTATTTTTTTTTATTCGGCGTAAATTAAAGATTTAAAAAACTTTTGCTGCCGTCATATTTTACGCACTTGCTATCTATCAACTTTTATTATTTTTTATATACACATATTTATAAATGTATAAATAAATCCTGCCCTTCCCATATGTTGAAGGCATGCAGAACGCATTACACGCGGGCCATAATATTTTATGCTCACGTATTAAGTCGCATTTCGTGGGTATTAATTTCATCGCCGGCGGAAGAGAGTCCTCTCCATCACTCTTCCCACCTCGCGTATATTTTTTTTTTGTCTCTTCCCTTCTTTTTCATTCGATTTATATTCTATTCTATATTATGCACGTGCTACAAAAGTGATTTAATTCCCCTCTTTGCTCTATCGCTTTTATATATTTATATACAGAGAAATTTATACGTAAAAAATCTGCATTACAGCCATTAATATTTGGCACACAAAAATATATACATTTACATATTTAGATTAATTATCATACATTCTTGGAATTCATTACATTAATCCGACATTTCGCAAGCACACAATAAATAATCTAAAGTCCATTATGCAATCAAAACGCTGAAAGATAATAATACATAAATTAAAAATTTTATTATTACGATCAAATTTATTTTTTTCAAAAATAAAAAGACAATCATTAATACACAATAAAAATAAATAAAACGTTACATTAATAAACATTATTAAACTGTTTATAAACTAATGCGTGCAACGATTAATTATAAATCATTGTAAATTTATTTGCGAAGGAAAAAATAAATATAAAATGAAATAATAAAAAAAAAAATAATTACAGGAAAACATAAATGCCATTTAGAGCAATAATATTGTACACTTGAATAAAATTATTTTTATTTAGTGCAAAGTCCAAGTTCTGTGTATGCATATACATATTTACATACTGCGTATGTGTATACATATATGTATAATATATAGGAGCTTTCAACTCGCAATGCAACGTTCAATAATGCGCATACAGAAAGGAAATGTGAATAATGGAGAAATGACGAATACAACGACATTACGAGGCCATAAATACATACATGCGTTATTATAATTTCACAATAAAGTCGTCAGTATTGGCAATGGTGAATGGTAGAAAATATATACACATATATAAATATATCTTGAGTGCATGATCTATATGAAAGACGATATGACAATGCGGGCCACAAAATGGAAAATAAAAAAGACTATGAGATACAACAATATTGGAAGAAGAGGCGAACACAGCAACAAGGGAAAGATAAAAATAGAGAGTATGAGAGAAAGCGAACGCGTATATATTTATTGTGTTGTTTGGTGATTGAGATCGAAGATCATTCGAATTGTTATAGAGAGAACATCGTGACGTGACTCTCTGTGTTAAGTTGAACGAGTGATCTATCACTCTTCCTAATCGCGACAATGTATACTTATTATTCAGGTACACCGAGAGTTAAATCGACAAAAAAAAAAAACAAGTAGAAGAATGAATGAGATCACTTGAATATGTAGTTGAGAATGGGAACAACGCATTGATTATTGTTGTTATCCACTTGGCGTGTAAAAAAGTAGATCACATCGACGTTTTGACTTTCAAAAATCAATTGTTGACATGATTTTATTATTCATTTTTCTGTATTGAATTTAACATTACAATTTTTTTTTATATTTGAATTGTGTCATGTATTAATAAATATAACAACACGATGTTTTCTTTGAAATTGTAAATTTAAAAACACTGGATAAATATAAAAAAAAAATTATATTAATATTTTATAAAAAAAAATTATATTGATATTTTTTTTTTATCACCTGATGAAACGATTTGTTTTTAATTCACTACCACAGAGTTTTTCTTGTGTTTAATTTTTTTATTATAGAATGTAGAACAATATTAATTAATTACACATTTAATTTAATGAATACATCGTCTAAAAAAAATTCTGAATATTTAACAAATCTGCGAATTGAACTCTGAATTAATACACACGAACCAGTGATACGGAACGATCCGATACGACTCAACACCCGTGTTCATTCAAGACGCTCGTGTTCGGCTTATTAACAAATCGCGCTAGTTATGGCCACGTTATCAGAATGCTTGTGGATTGGTCGAGACGTTACGACGCATTGGACAGTGGGAGGGATCGAAATCACAACTAAACCAATCATCGTTGTTACAGCAATCACATAAGGCATCATTGAAAATTAAACAACATATTTACAACTTAAAAACAAAAATCTATTCATGTATTACAAAAATAAATAAAACTATTCAAACAAAAAACAAATGAAATAAATAATTTTTTATTCATTTCAAAATCATAGAATTAAAAATGAAACCTAAAATAGGGGAATAAAATTAGGTAGATGATAAATGCACTGGAGAATGTATGTAGATGAAGTGAAAGGGGAAGAAGCGATCGAGGAAGAACTCAAAATAAAAGAAAAAGGAATACGATGAGATAGGATCTGTTGGGAATAAGGCACAGAAGGATTAAGCGCATACGAAACGTTGTGGCAAGCGATAAAATCTCAACGGGCGAATGGACGGGATGTCGACGGGGAAAAATCCGTAACATCGTATTGAAGCTGCCGGTACTATGATGGTATGTGAATATTGTATGTATGCACGTGTATGTATATATATATATAAATAGAATTTTGTTACGGGTTAGTGGTGGGCGCACTTTACTCAGTGAAGATCCCTCACGAGTGGAATGTTCCGACGGGACTCTACTTGCGGACAGAAACGAGCGGCATCCCGAGCTTATATTCAAGTTAAGACACGCCTACCTCGTTCAATAATGTTCGATTCTTGTCCCTTTATACACACTTGACCGATCTCAACTGTATATGTGTACGGATTGATTTTAGACAAACGATAAAAATGAAAGATTCATCACACAATGAGAAATAAATATTATCAAATACTTGAAATCAATTTTCTTGGATTGGATCTGTGATTTTCTCTAGTATTTTTTTATTTCTTTTTTAAGTTTATTTATTGAGTTGGTTGTCATGGAGAATATATATTTTTCTTTTCTTTTTGAATTTATTTCAATGTCGCTTTATGTTGAATTATATATGGAGGCAGTTTCGAAGATTAATGGTGGATCCATACATGTATTAAATTGCCATGACGCAAAAGGAAAATTATTGTCGGCCGCTATATATATATCGGTATATTATATATGAGATTACATAGCGGCGATGAATATCGCCATTGTATCAGATACCAAATTATACTGCACAAAAATTCATTGTATCAAAGTGTAGTTATATCCTGGACTAATTTTTTTTATTTTTATTTTATAAATTTTTTTTAGGAACTTTCTACCATGGTCTTGGATAAATTCATTTTTAAATCTTCATTTTCTCATGTAATAAATAATACGTCATTGATTTTCTATTGAATTTTCCGTGGAATATTGATAAGAATTTATTGTGATGAGGGAGAAAAAAAATTATCTATCTGAAAGTATGATATAAAATCATAAAAAAAAAAGTGACAAAATTGTGTCGTAAACATGGCAATTAAATAAAGAAATAAAATATATATCATATACATACATATTTATCTGTCACATTTACTCATAATAAAACTTCAATTTTTTTTTTCTCTTGAATTATGCAAAACCGGGAAATTCCATACGTATAATATACACATCTATATTTTTTCTCTCTTTTATTTGCTAATATTTTGCGTTGTGATATATTAAAAATATTATAACGGTCGATAAATCACATCGCGAATAAAATCGTGAGCTCTCTCAACTCATATATAAAAAAAAAAATAAAGATAAAAACAAAAACATAATCATATAATATAGAACAAAGATAAGAAGACAGTTTGAAATACTACATAACAATAAATTATTCACTAATAAATTATCAAAACATATTATTAACGCAATAAATTAAAAACAATTAAATACAAAAAATAATAATAATAATGACAAATAATATTTAAAGAATAAAATTCACAGAGATTTTAATTATAAATATCTTTCTTGAATTTTCAATTTTATTTTTCAGATATAAAATATTTTCTACATTATATTATAATCCCTACGGAAATGTTTACAACAAAAGATACGAAATATTTATGTATGTATATAGATTGAAAGAATAAAAGAGGGTAAGTGGAGCGGGAAGAATAATAAAATGAACAGAGTTGAAGAAACAACGCGGGTGCCTTCGTGACCGTAATCGGTGGGAGGCTGTGCGCAGTTCGAGCCACACGGAAATCCACTTGAAAAGTAGCCATTACCTTAATTATTGGTGTCTCGAGGACTCTGTGAACGCGCAGCTTGGGATAGGTAGGTGTACTTCTCGATAGTTGGTTAGGTTGTCAAGTTACAAATACGTATAAACCATAAATGTATTCCATAATTTTTAACAATCACACTGGAGGAGAATTAAGTGAAGTTGAAAGAAGAAAAAAATTGTTTCTGTATTATTATTCACCTCTAACGATAAATGTATTAAATATAAGAAGTAAAAAAGATTTTTTAATATTTATAGTTGAAATAAAATAGAGTGTATAACAATTATAAAAAAGAAAAAAAAAATTTGTTGAATTATAAATTTACTAAAAGAGTAATTAATTTTGTATTAATATAATTATTGTATATTAATGAATGGATAATTATTAATGTTTAAAATTTATATAAATACAATATATACAACATAAATTGTAAAAAAAAAAATATTACATGTTACAAAAATAATTATAAAAATGTGTATACATAAAATAAAAATTTTATCTATTCATTCAATAATTTTTATATCAAATTTATATACTATTTATTTAATTATTTTCATTCTACATCTATTTATAGTAATATTTCCTTACATTATCCATTTTGCAATTTCATATAATTCAATATATATATATAAATACACCCATGCATATAGTTATTTTCCCATGATTGCCAAAGCAAATGGTAATAGCAAAATAAGAAATAGAAGAAAATTAATGTAAAATGGTATATAATACCGGTAGTTATTTATTCAATCGTACATATATATATAAAATGCCAGTACCTATCATCGATTACGCCATTCCACAAATCGATCGGATGCGCATTGGAAGAAAATAATCCTATAACGGTTAGTAAAACGGTACCATCTCAACAGATATACATATACACAGATTTTAATCACAATTTTATCATGAAAAACATACACAGTATATAAATCCCCCATAAACATAAACAATCCACAAAAAAAAAAAATATATAAATCCCACATATAAAATATAATATAAATTTCAAACAAATAATAATTTCCCTTTAAAATTCTTTCTCCAACATTAAAATTATTATAAACAAAAATAAAACCCCTATCACTGATTGGATTATAATCAGCGGGAGGTCTTCCTTGATAATATTAACACAAGCCAACTAGTGTCTATGTAAATATCCATCTACATACCCACACAAATATATAAACGCGTGCAAATTCGTTATGGGGTCCTGGTGCACACGCGCAATGATTAATTAACCGGCTTAATTAGGGGCCTAATTACCAACGGATACGGATCTTATAGCTGACCAAGTAATCACGCCTGGGTGAGAAGGAGGCGGAGGACGAAGAGGTGATGACGATAATATATACCTTGAATATACTATACGTATATCTATGCACTATAAGGACAATAAGGGGGAGTGTATGGATTATATATAGAGGGAGAAATCTAGCCTCATGGGACCAATAACGATACAGCAATTAATCGCCTAGGTATATCTATCATGACATGGATATTAATATTTCATAGATGCTGTTGCCGTTATCATCTTCCTAGATGATATTTTTTTTTTTATTCAGGAATATAACATGAGCTTATGGTGTGTACATAACTTGTAAGACTATAGGCCCTTATATTTTGTAGTCTGTGTATTTATTTACGTGCATATTCGTATGTATTTATAATATACATTATATTTTCTACATCGTTCACTTAGATGTGGATATATATTGCAAGTGTGAAAGGATTAAGTGAGCGTGGAGCATGTAACGAGCCCATCGTCTTTACCGCCATCAACTATATAACCGCATATATATCGTTTGTGTGTCATAAATCGACGCTGATTGGCTAATAAAATCAAACGAAGCGGTCCAACATCAAATGTATGGGATATTCGCCCACGTGTAACTCAATCGACACGCGCCCTTATTCCAATTACCAGAGCATATGTGTAATTAATATAAATATATATATATATATTTTTTTTTTGTTATTTTTCGTTGAATTTTATAGGAACTTTTTTTCGTGGGTTTTATTATACTAGTGATAAATTGATGTTTTAATTATTTGTTTGAATTTTTTATTGTGTTTATATTATTGAGTAAATTTATTTTTTCATTTTTTTTAGCGATTGTAATGAAAAAATAATTATCACACTGGACTGTTAATACGATTTTATGTGTTATTTTTATTTCCCCTTTTTAGTCTTTGATATAGATGTAGATGAAACTAAATAGGCTTAATTTTATTTTACTTTAATGGCTACACAAAGATCCGGGTGTAATATTGAATTTATTTATGCCTCTTTTTCTTTTTTTTTCTTTCTCGTTACCAAGGAGACAAACGATAAAAAATATGTATGATGATAAAAGGCGATAGATAAGGAAAGTGACGCTTGAGTTAAGAGCAAAGAGATAAATACT
>JAQQBR010001833.1:6707237-6718909 GCA_030347285.1 Microctonus hyperodae
TGCACTGTGTCTCTTTGTTATTTATATTTGTTTTAAATAATATTTTTTTAATAAAAGTATTATCGACGAAATGTGTTTTTATAATTTTTCGCAGATAGATAAAAATGAATTGTTTGATTACGCAATACGCAACTGGTGGCACACGCGTTTGTAAAAATAAAAAAATAATAATAATACGAGGATTAATTAATGATTGTTATTGTTTTTGTTGTGATGATTACGATTTGTGAAAGAACAAAAACAAAATGGTATTAACAACGCCAAATGTGTTGTCACATTGTTAATAATTAATTAATCTGTATATACGTACACTTGGAAAATAAATTTATTATATATTTGATATTAGTGAATTTTTTTTTCAGGATCGTTGATGGATTTTTCACGTTATTTATCGATATTTTGGTATGGTAATTTACAGTATAATTAAATAATGATGTGTATAAATGAATTGAAAAGACAAAAGAAAAAAAAAAGGAATTATTAATACGTATATTTGCCCGATTGTGGCCACACTCGGCCACCACACTGCCTGCACTGCCAATCTTACGTATTTCACGTTCAACGTCAAGCTAACAGCAATTCGGATGCGTGCGCACATGTAGACGACTCTCTTTGTGCGATAACTTCAGGGCCATGGCGTTATATTCGAGATTGTGCTTATGAATATTTTTTTCCAACAGAATACGTGTCGCTATCTGATGGTACAGAGAGTAAACTCAAGAAACAATCATATATATTGATTCTAATACAAAAATTCTTACAGTAAAATGGCGCGAATTCTGCATCACATACTAATTTTCAGATGGTAAAGAAGAAATATTATATATACAAGTAAACATGTAAAGATGTGATAAAAAGTATAATAACCAGCTCTCTATGATATAATGATTGTGTGTATAATTATTTGAGTAATATAAGCATTGAAGTCACTCAAATAAGAGATATGATCGATAATCGATTGAAAAAAAAAATATTTTAACATTAGTTATAAAATTTAAATATTTATATCACAAATTGATTCTAATTTACTCTGAATTATATATTTACCTTATATATTATTATTATTATTATGATTCGCAGATATATTCACAAATAATTTCAAAGTTATATCTCGCAAAAGCAAAACCTAACCTCACTTTTTTAAAATATTCACAAAAAACAAATAATATGTACATGTCTTTGATATTACATAATAACAATTATAGAACATCGAAGCGAATAAATAAAATAAAAATGAATAAATGAAAAATCATTCATCCAAGACGATGAAATATATTGAGGTTATTCATGCGAATAATAACCAATATGTGCTCCCCCACAGTGGAATAATTATGTATCATCTCTATATATCTCAATAAATCACAAACATAAATTCATCCATCCGTTGTAAATGTAGGAATCTGCAATCATCCAAATATCCTCTTCATTCTCAGTAAATATCTCCCCTTCTTCATTTTCATCTCTATCTCTCTTTCACTATCTCTCTCAAACACATTCGCACTCAATGGGAGAGATTCATCGGGCGAGTGAGTTCGGAACAAAGATGGCGGGCAAAGGGTAGGGTCGAACGAACGTTCTTCAAGGTAGTCCCTTACCAAAACGTCAATAATTGCCCAATAATCTTCATGTAAGTACAAATAATACTATTTATCTAATTCTCAACCGCACTATTTCACTAATTTATCCACAATTATAATTTTTTTATCAATAATTTATAATTATTTTAACATTGTTATACCGATGTGGAATGTATCTTTGCTTTGGGAAGTTCAATGCGCACATACTTGTGTCATTGTCACGCGCGTGAAAAATAATACCGTGCTAAAGTTGAAGAGAGAGGGCAACGATATGCCACTATGTGCGCGTGCGTTTATTTTCCGTATTGTATATGTATATATTATCATATATATGCATGTATACGTATGTTATTTTACATATAAAAATTACCTATGCATATGTGTATATGTATATTTATTTATATATATGTTCCTGCTATTTACTGAAGGTTATATGCTCTCGTTTTAAATGTTTGCTACTATATGCGCATGTTGTGTGCTTCCAAGATGTAATCTATACAAGCAGTTGAACGACGACTTTGACTGTTCCGTCCTGCTCGATCGCATTTTATGATATATGTATGTATCGTTATATATTTAACCTGTTTTTTTTATTTTTTTCGCAAGCATGCTTATCGCAAAACATAAAGAACACAAGTTTTTATTATATTTTGTGAGCTATTAAATAAATGTTTGATAATAAAAATGGATAATTTAATTGCATGAAAATTAAATCCTGGGGAATAATGTTTGTTGTAATAATTTATTTATAGATAATTGATATTCTATTTCTTTATTAAATTGAAAAGAATAAATAATAAAGAAGAAGGAAGTATGAAAGGAAAATAACAATGGCTTTGGATTTTCACCTTTTCTTTGCAGATGGTGACGGGTTTTCTTTCACTCGAGATCATTGCTATTAGTCTGAATATCCTCCACTGGGCCCTCATGGGAATTCAAAGAGTCTCATTACTAATACATACATACATATATGTATATTATAACCCATACGGTTATTGTACATCACACTAGCTCTCTCTTGACTGACCACACACCGGAAATCATTTAATTAGGCGCGGCGTACAAGGGGCACGTATATATCGTCACCCGTAAACTCGCCTCTGTGTTCATTTCAACTACGATCTATCATCAGTCTTACTGTATCACAGCTCAATGATACACATGAATTTTCGTATATAAACTATTAAATTTTATAACATTAACATTTTTATTTTGCACACGTATCGAATTCAAGTGTGAAATTATATTACGAATATGAAACGAAAGATATGAAAGTTATCAATCAATGATCTCAATATAAAATACATACGAAAGATTGATTGAAGAAGAAAGAAAAAAAAATCGTTGAGCATTTTATATCACGTCTTATTTAATATCAAAGACGTTAATTAAACTATTAATCATTCTTATCATTCTTATCTTATAATGATCAAAAGAAGAGCACAAAAATGAAGATGAGTATTTAGAAAAAAAAAAACGATAAGACGTTGGTACAAATATTTATTTCTTTGGCAAAAATTTATAAATATTTTTCATGCCAATAAAAATTTCCAATAGATAAACTGGACAATTAATATAAAATAAAAATACCCGGGGTCTTCCATTTAGTCTGGAATCAATTTGAAAAAGTGCACGCGCGTTTGATGTGTGAATAATCAGATGTGAAAGGTTACGGATATTTGAAAAGGATAAAGCGAGTGGCCGGCAACGTGGCAAACACAAGAGAGAATAAACGGCAGCAGCAACAACGAAGCTCCAGTTACGATGGGGGAAAGGGAAAAGGAAATGGAGTGAGACTGGATAAAGCTCACAGTTGCTGTCGTGACAACGATATCGACCTATGAATTGCGCCTGCGTGTAAAAAGCGCGCAATTGCTATTGAGAAATAGTACATACAACCGGTGGGTATAAGAGAAATATGGAACAAGTAAAAGCTCGTCGGAAATTTCAGTTGAGGCTCTAACCCATTACCGAGCTAGTGTCTATTATTCATCCGGTTATCCTCGGGTGATTCCAACGCCAAGTGGGGAACAAACGATATATTTTCTACAAGCCAGTTTAATTTATCGATCACGGAAAATTATTCACAAAGTAATATTTTAAATAAAGCCTAACCAATTTATCCATGCGCGTGCTCACTGGACAATATACAATAAAATACCTATGCTTGATTAAAAATAATTTTAATATTTCAAGTTGAAACAGTTTATAAATGATGAAAGATATAAATGAATTGAATTGCAAATTATACAGAGTGACAATTGAAAGTGTTATTAGAGGACAATGAAATTATGTGATGAATAAATGAGCCGTGCAATATTCTGCATAAACATTGAAAAATATTACAGAGGGTAATTGAAAGTCATTACAACTACTCATTGCAACGATAACGTGTTACGATAAAGCTATATTTATACCACTCATTCTCTCTCACGTTTGTGTTCACTTGCGTTTATATATTGCATTGAATATGTGGGTTTATTATATTTTTCATCGGCGTGTGTGTATGTCCATACACACACTCAATATGATAAGGGACAAATGTGTGCACGAGTTTTCCGGGTGTGACGCTTCACTCGTTTTTCAAACTCACGACAGTTGAGCTAACTCTGTTCACGCGTACAGTACGTTTATCATAGATATTTTATATGTAATATCAGAGAGGAAAAAAAATATCGCGTGAACAATAATATATACATATACATATATGTATTAATTAATTAATTATACGGTGCGATCATGCGTCAAATTTTGATGGATACATATCAATGTGAATTGAAATGAATGAGCAATTGTTTGCTCGATTTATTTCTTTCTAAATTTTTTATTCTATTCTTGTAAGTATGAAAAGTCCCTGAAGAAATAATTGATAAGGTAAAATGCGAAACGATTGATAAGAATCGTGTCATGTTTGTTCTCAAGTTGATAAGGTTCAAAGCGTTGAAGTCTCTGAAACCACACGAGTGTGATTACAATTCCTTGTTAAGCGTGTTAAAAGTTAAAATGAGAAATAATTGAAGAGTGAATTGAGTGGTTTAAATTAAATAAAGAAATTGCAAATTAATAATTGGAGATATGACAAATACAGAGCAAAGTATATTGAGCCAAATTAATGGTAGTGAACAATTACCTGAGGAAATTCAATTGACAGAACTTTTGCCAGTGGAGCAGTCGCGTATTAAAGAAACACGAGATGATAAAGATCCAGGCACCACTGATGGTCTCAAATTACTTCGGAGCTTTACCCAAGATAATCAAGATGAATTTGATACGCAAAATTTCAAATTATTTCGTAAAATTGACAATCACGGTAGTAATTGCAATACCAAAAAACGAGTTAAATTAAAGAGGGGACGCAATGAAAAGTGGAAAGATATGAGTGATAATGAAGATAATGAACAATCAGAAGAAGAAGTTAATATAAGAGTAATGAAAAATAATAGAAAAGTTAAAGGTGGTTCAAAGAAAAAAGCTTTAAATTCGTCATGGGATAATGAAAAATTTTCTGATGAACATGAGAACACTGCTGCGATGCCAAATAATAAAAATTCTAAACGACAAAATAGAAATCGACGAAAAATTAATGATAAAGATTATCTTAATGATGAAGTATATTATTATCGTCAGCAATATGATCAAACATCAGGAATTGATAGTGATGAAAATGAAACTAATATAGAGACATTAAAAGACAATGTATTTAAAGATATGGCAAATAATTTTTTTGGTGCCAATGCGTCTACAGAATCGATTGAAACAATTGAAAAGCGTTCAACAAAAGAAAAAAATGATAAACAATTACCTGTGAGTGATCGTGTTAATGACAATAAATTCCCGTCAGAAAACGAAACTAACGATAATGATTTACAATTGGAAATCGGCCATATTATCAAATCAAATTATCTTTTGGAACAAGATAACAATAATTCAGTGGAATGTGAAAGTAATCAATCTGAAAATTTACAACAATCATCGCCAGACCAAGCTCATTCAGCTCAATTATCAGAAACAATTTCCACCGATAAATTATCAAAGAATAAAAATAAAAAATCTCGCAATGAATACTCTCGTACAAAAAATAATGAATTAAAAAAATATTGTTGTTTAATGTGTGATGCAAAATTCAAAGGAAGTGGAGGTTTAAGAAATCATTGGAAAGTTGTTCATGCCACTGGACCATCATTTAAATGTGATGACTGTGGCAAAGAGTTTCCCCTTAAAGAACGTTTGAAACTTCATGTGAGAACACATACGGGTTTCAAGCCATATAAATGTACAGAGTGCGATAAAACATTTGCACGCGGCGGTCAGCTATCACAGCACAGACGTACACACAGTCATGTAAAACCCTATCACTGCTCACTTTGCTCCGGTACATTTACATGTTCAGCAAATCTTGCATTGCATATGAAACGCCACAATGGTCAAAAGGATCACAAATGCGAGATTTGTGGACGTGAATTCATTCGAAGAGATGCATTAAAAAAACATTTAGAATGTTTACATAAAGATGTTAAATCATTTCTCTGTGTTATTTGCAATAAAACATTTAAAGGACATTTACCACAGCATATGAGAACACATTGTCAAGAACGTCCGCATGGTTGTGCAACGTGTGGCCAAAGATTTGCACAAAAATCACAATTAACAGTTCATCAAAGAACCCATAGTGGTCAAAGACCATTTCGTTGCCTAGTTTGTTGGCAGGCATTTGCTCATTCTACTGCATTGAAACTTCATACACGACGACACACTGGCGAAAGACCCTTCAAGTGCACCGAGTGCAATGCTGGCTTCACTCAATTACCTCACTGGAAAAAACATATGAAATGTATTCACGGTAGATCGAAGCCATATTGTTGTAAAAATTGTAATAGCTTTTTTCGTATTAAAAATGATTTAGAAAATCATGAAAAAACGTGTCTTGACACGGATACAATTGATGAAAATGGAGATTCAATGGGCGAATCGTCGTCGAAAAATGAAATGGCTGATGCAAATACATTTAGAATAATGAGTGTGGAGAAAATGCGATTGTTGCTGGCGGTTTTACTGAAAAGGATCTCAAAGCCTTTGAGATTGGTTGAGCTTGGTTTTGGAAAGAGGTTGATTGATGAAATATTACAGGATTCACTGGTATCTGCTGGCAAAGAACCAGCCAAAATCGGTGAGCTCACTGAGCTTGAGACGCTTCGCAAGAATCTCAAGATGTTTCTCGAGTGGACAGTCCCCAAAGAGCACTGGGAGGCATTCAAGAAGATGAATAAGAGTCCGGAGGAGATACTTGAGACCCTTACCGCCACATAGGGTGTGTCATTCTATATTATATACACAATTTTTTAGCGTCTCTCATAGCCAAAGATATCCTGAAATAAATCAGAATGAAGATAACTTAATAAATTTATAACTAAATAATAATAGTAGCAGATTTTTTTCTGTTCAGGTAGATGAATTACGTTATTTTATTTTTTCTTCGTATTGATAATAGGACAGTCCTGCAGTGCCATGAATTATATATATTTATACAGTCAACAAAAACTTGCCATACGACATAATTAATTTTTTCATTAGTTTGCTTTATTAATTAATATTCCTTTTCATTAAAAAAAAAATCAAATTATAATTTTATGCTTGCCTTGCCATACTTTTGATGAATATAAATCAACATTTATACCAAAAAAGATTTTCGATGATGCACATTCAATAATTTAATACCAAAAAATGAGAAGGAAAAAAATAATTTTTTTTTTTATTGTGCATAAGACCGTTACGTTGCGTATGAGGCTAAACAGATTATAATATTGTTGTCTGCACTTTAGATATTAGAAATTAGTCGATTGCATCAATTTCTTATGTTGCCTATAAAAAGGAAATAATGTCGTGTGACTATTTGTTCGTATTACAATTTTATTTATATGTCACACATGACGTAATACTATAAATTTAAAAAAATTAAAATTATGCAAAAAAAATCACTGCGATAATTAGATAGGCATAAGTAAATGTGAGCAGACAATAACGAGGCGATATTACAATTATAAAATTACGGGGATAAAAAAACATTAATATATATATATATATATTATTATGATTATTATCATTCTATAAATTTATTCATATCTCCATTTATTTATGGATTTGTGTTATTTCCGTTACATCTAGTTTTCCAATCGTGTATTGAAATAATTAATTATACTATAATTATATCATGAGATAATTATTCATTATTATTCTACACCACAAGCTTTACTTTCATTGCTCCAGGTGATGGTGCTTGAAAATTGTACGACTGATATTTTGGAGATACTATTATTATATGTGTTTACAAAGTTTCCCAAAGATTGAATTGTTACCAAAAGTTTCATTTATATAAATTATGTAGTACATTTATATGTATTAATATACATGTATACTAAAATATTTCGTCACCATTCAATGCACGCTTTAGTAACAATGAGAGGGAATAAGAAAAAGATTTGAATTACTTTAATGCACTCAATATTCTCTCTATATCTGTAAATCGTTTAATACGGTTTACCATTATGTTGAAAAAAAAAATAGTGTATTCGATAAATCAAGATTGACTTCTTTGAAAATGATAACAAAGAAGGAAAAAAAATGCGCCGATGTAAATGGGTCGAGCAGTCACTGAATAAAGATTAAGGTCATTGAGGGCAAACACAAATTTGACTTGCACGATGAGGGCGAACCTCGTTCATGTGATTTTATGTTATTCCCATTTGATGTATGAGATCCGGTGCCAAAGAGAAACTATAATACACAAGCAACAAAAGAATGAATATAAATTTAACTTCAAGTAAATGTTTATTATGTTAGCATATGATTTATTGATTATGTTTCATTAGTGCCATGAATATATTGAATCGTTAGGAGCTTGATGTGTATGGTACAATAAAAGAAAAAAGGAAGAAATAAAATTTTAAATATGTATCAAAATTTATTTATTTGTTCTAATATTTTTTATTAAAAAATTTATAAAATTGCACTTTACTGTATTGATTAAAATATTTCTATATATACACTTGTAGGATCAACAACAAAAAAAAAATAATATGAATAAAACAAAACAGCACATGAAAAATAAGAAAAAAAAATATATTGGTATTATTATATCTTATTAAATAAAATTAATTAACCCCACTTCAACTTGAATATCTCATATTGCAATTGCGGTATACGATCCACTACTAAATAAAATTGTTTTTTATCATATTTAAAAGAAACATTTCCGTCATTTATTGTTACCCATTTAATATCCTTTGTCACGCCCATAATTTCAATTTTACCTATCTTGAATTTCATTTTACCATTACTTGACTCACGGCGACTCATAAATAATGTTTGTTTTTCTACTTGAAATTTGAACCAGTCATATTCGTTCATTTTATAAGTGAATAAACCTTCACCGTCATCCAAATACAATTCCCCATTGGCACATTCATTTTCATCAAGTGCAATTAATAATTCAAAATTATTTTTTCGACTTTCAGTCGTGGTTTTCCCCGGCGTTTGTGCAGGTAAAATAAATCCACCACGAATAACAATGGGAATCGTATCAAGTGGTGCATCTAGTGTAAAATTTTGTCCTTTAGATATAATACGCTCTTTGGTATAATAATTGTACCAATAACCACGTGGAAAATATCCAACTACTTCTATTTTATTATCATCCAAAACAGGAACAATCATAAGAGCACTTCCCCATAAAAATTGTGTATCAATATTCCATGTATTTCGATCTTCAACAAATTCAATGAACAAAGGACGTGCTACAGTATCACCAAATGCAGAGGCACGAAAGAACAATGAATATAAATAAGGCAAAAATCGATATCGTATCGTTAATGCTTTAATCGATGATTTAACCACCAAATCACCCATGGCAACGGGATCCTGTTCAATAGTATCGTCTGAATTGTGGTTACGTGAGAAAGGATAGAAGGCACCGAGCTGCATCCAACGATTGCAAAGTGCTTCAGTTGTATTACTATTAAATCCACAAATATCAGCGCCAACCATTGGAATTTGATATAAACTAAATGCCAAAATTTCGGGTATACTCATTTTTAAATCGTGCCAAGTTGAATAAACATCACCGGTCCAATGTGCTGCATATCCACCCAATCCAATCCAGGTGCCGCGTGAAACGGCAAATGCTCGTTTATTTCGTATCTTTTTTAATGACAAAGTTGTTTCAACTGCTTCATCAATAGCATATGTATTATGAATATTGTAATGCCATCCTGATTCATGTTTAGCATTCATACATAATGTTTTTGTTGACAATAAATTTCCAATGACATTTGGCGTATAGGGTGGATAATCAAGAGGATTTTGTGTGCAGCCATTTATTCGTCCGTCATAAAAATTTGACGGTTCATTCATATCAATCCATGCGCCATCATATTTGAAATAATTATACATTTTTTGCATCATTTTATGCCAATAATCGGAAATATTTTTATTGGTAAAATCAGGCCAAACAGTTGATACACGATTCCAAACTTTACCAACAAATGGCTGACCTGTGCTATTATCCTGCACAAATATATTGCTCTTTATTCCTTCATCATACGGTAAATACGAACCATTTGGCTCTGATGCTGAAATTCCTGGATCAATCAATGGAATATAATGCATTCCCAATTGATGAAGTTGATCGACAAATTTCGGTAAGTCTTTAAATGTAATATTATTATATGTAAAATCATTAGCGTTATTCATGTAGTCTAAATCATTCCACTGTGTATCAAATGGTATTCCAGCTGCTCGTGTTCTATTCCAAACTTCAATAGTTTTATTCAATGAACGATAACCAAATCGGCATAAATGAAATCCAAGCGACCAATACGGTGGTAAAAATGGCTTCGATGTTATTAATGTATATTGGCGAAGAACGTCGGCGGGTGTTGGACCCATGAAAAAATAAAAATCAAATATTCCGCCGATACTACGGTAAGTTAATCCTGGTGTTGGCTGTAATATTATATCCATTGCATTACTATTGAGAAATAAAACACCATGACTATCACCATTTTCTTCAATTATCAAATAAAATGGATGAGAACCGTATAAATTTGCGTTTTCAACTGGCGCTTGATCCTTATTAAAAAGTGTAAATATCTGCCAATTTGTATTTAATTTCAAATTTGTTCTGTGTTCACCTAAGCCATAAATATTTGATGACGGTAATAATGTACTCATTTGTAAAAATTGATCAGCAAATACAAAACCGCCAGCTTTAATTGAATCAAATATTACAGCTTTACTACCAAATCGTCGTTTGATACGAAAGCCAGGTTTAGATTTATCAATTTCAAATTGATACTTTGTATTAGTAATATTATTACTAAATGGCTTTACATCATGACGTAAAGGATATGTTGGTGTGTATCGAGTATTCGTTGGATCATAAATCTGAAATATAAAAAAGAAATTACTATTATTAATATTTTTATTTTATTTTATTCAATTAATATTTCATAAATTAAAATATTGTCGTCTACCTTTACACGTAATATTGCTTCATCAATACTTGTTGATTCCATTTTGATTAATGGCAAATCATTTTTATAAAATGATGCTAAATTATTTTTTCGTAAATATCCCACGAAATCATTGTCATCTCCATTATATTGTTCAGTTGTATTTTCGTAATTATATAATTTCCAATCTAATGGATAAAAACAGTAAGGTATATTCAATGGATTTTTATTCGTTATATTTTTTGTATTTTCCTCATGATTGTTATTAATTGCCATCCAGCAACATCCACGTTTTGTACACTCCAACTCAGACGAACCATCTTCTGGATGACAATCGAAACGTAATGCTTTTGGAACATTACGACATTGCATATTCATCAATATTAAATCTGTATAATTAATAATTGGTTTTGATGTATCATCGGCTTGGCTCATATGAAATGTTTCCGAAATGAGTACATGATATCTTGATGTTATTAAATAAAAACTGATCATCAATAACACCAATAAGCCATTACACAGTGCAATCGCATAATAGAGATTAAGATTGTAACTTCTTCGTTCCAATTTATTTATTTTATATTTTAAA
>JAQQBR010001833.1:6736083-6746573 GCA_030347285.1 Microctonus hyperodae
TTTTTTCCTATTGTAAAATCAAGCATCGTCACAATTTTCATTTGTTATTATATGGATTAAATTATTTATCCAATTACATGAATTTACTATCTATCTGATTTAATATTCCACATCATGGTAATTATTATCTCTGATTTTTTTTTTTAATTGTTACTCTCACTTATAATCTACTATCACACCGATTCGTACATTGTTGTTTTTGTTTTTATTATTTTCTAAAATTACACATATGTTTTATTGTACACTATTAAATCTATCTATGTGAGATTTAGCTCTAAATATCGAATTGAAAGTATACATATATAATATATTTTTATTTTTTAATTTCTCATGATCTCCAGCATAACATTCAGCTACTATACACCTATTATTTTATTTACAAATTATTTACATGCCAAAAAAAAATCTTAATCAGTCACAATTGCACCTCTTCTTATTTTTCTTTTGCTATTTATTATTTTTTAATATTATTTCTATTTTATTTCTTTTTTTTTTTTTAACTATAAATAATATTTGATGCACGGTGAAATTCACAGAGCTCTTGGGATTGATATATATGTATGTATATGTATGTATGTACTATATATGCAAGATCATACAAGGCACACACAGGTGTGCCTCTTCCCACAACCGGAATTGCGCACTTGTGCATCTCACGTGTCACATCGACCTTTTGGAAATATAAATGTCTCACTCTATCTCTTGCTCTCACGTCGTGTTATCCAGTAGCATGACACTTCAAATCCTGGGGTTTAGCACTTTCGCTTGGTCTCTTTCCAAGCCTCATCATTTTGAAAAGAGATGAAAAAGAAAAAGAGATCTCGCTTTGATGAACCGGCCAGAGATTTTTCTTCCCATAATTTTTTTTTTTCTATTTATTATTTTATCAATTTTATTTTTTTCATTCAGGGAGAAGAGCATTTTAGTTTCTCGATTTAAAAATATCGATGATTTTATATAGGAATATAATATAATTTTTAAATCTATAATATGTACTCTGAAGATGTATAAAACAGTTTGTGAAATTTTTTTTGAAACATTAATTTGGAGGAAATTAATTATTGACATGTGTAGAATTTTAGATTTTTTTTTATCACTAGTTTTTAATATTGTTTAAATACTTTAATTGCATGTTTTAAGTGGGAACTCTAATTATTTTTAATTTAAGAAATCGATATTTATGTTTGTGAAAATATATATTCTTTTCTGATTAAATAAGAGTGAAAATTGATATTTTAAAATAGTGAGAAACTAGAATGTCTTCTTAATGAAATGAATATTTTTTTCAGAACTATATCAAGACAGTCATAGACACGATTACTTGAGCGCCAATTGTCCAACATCCCCGGCATATCCAATGGAATTTAAAAAAAGTGGACATGGATTTTTCCTGCTGGCATAGTGGACACTCTCAGTCTGTCACAACATTTTGGTAAGATAATTTGCTTGATGTGAACCAGGTGGTGGTAATAAAAATGGACTAACAAATGCGTGTCCTGTATTGCCATGATGAACTGAATTAAAATTAGTTTGTTCCACGTGCGATTGTCTAGTAGTGCTACCAATATTATTAACCATCACTGGTGATACAGCGTCATGTAATTTTCTCATATGCTTTTTAAGATCGAAATTACGACAAAAACCTTTGCCACAAATTTTACATGAAAATGGTTTTTTATCATTATGTGTATGCATGTGAAATGTTAAATTATAAATTTGATGAAATGCTTTATTGCATATACTACACTTGTACGCTTTTTCACCGCTATGAGTTAATTTATGATTTTTATAATTGCCTTTTTGATGAAATCCTTTGCCACAAAATTCACATATAAATGGTTTATAATTAGCATGAATACGCGTATGTGTATTCAATGTTGAACTACGATTAAATGCCTTACCGCACGTTTGACACTTGTGTGGCTTTTCAGCGGTATGAATGATCTTGTGACGGCATAATGTGCTGGCTTGACGAAATCCCTTGCCGCAAATTTTACAGACAAATGGTCGTGCGCCAGTGTGCACTGGCATGTGACGAGTTAAATTGTAGTGAGCATTAAAGATTTTTCCACACTCGGGACAAGCAAATGTCTTTTGTTTATTCACATTAATTTCTCGGCTCGTAGACAATTGTCCTTGAGGTGATGACTGAGTAGGTAAAGTACTGGAAGGTGCCGACAGGATTAATGGAGCGACTGGTGATTTTTTTTCATTCACAGTAGCTTCAAGTCTTGTTGCCGATTGCGACGGTGAAATTGGTGGTGATACTGAATGACTCACTGTTGGTGGTGTAACATTTGTATTCGTCACTGGACCACCGGGAAAGGCTCTCAACAATGGATTCGGATGATAATAAAGCAGCGGATAATGTTGAAGTAAACTTTGTTGTCTTAAAGTTGGAACGTATTTTTTAAATGCCGATTCCAAATGCGCGGAATAAGTTAGTGATGTTGATATAGTTGGTGGTGGTTGACGTAAAATTGTTGTGGCAGATGATTCTGATGACAGTCGTTTGTCTGGCTCCATTATTTTGGCAATTGAAAAAGTTAGAGTTGATAAATTTCTGCATGATGCTGGTGAACTTTGAGATCTAGAATCCTCACTAGTTGATGAAGGTAGAAGTGGTGGTGGTGGTGGTTGCAAACTCGTTGGTGTATCAGTTGCCATTGTGCTGTTACTTGAACGTTCTAATGGCTGCATCGTTCTCCAACTACAAAGAGAAAATACAGATAACGGCGTTAGAATGAGGGATAAATAGCTGTATATAAATGCGAGCAGGAGCAAAGGGCGAGTTGGTATGCGAGCGAGTGAATGAGTGAGTGAGAAAATAAAGGGAAATGGAAATAGAGAGAAAGGAGCAAGAGGGGGAGGAACCGGGGATTTGCCAGGGGCTGACTCTGAAAACGGCCCTCCCTCAGAGCCACCGCCCACTATTGGCTCATGGGTCTAAGCGTAGTATTTACATATCCTACCGTGAATATATACATCTATATATTGCCCGGAGCCTTCGTGTTACTACTCTTTCTATATACGTAAATCCTTTCAACGTTCATTTCTACTACTGAGCTAAAACCGCGATTGACAATTATACCAAATTAACCCTAGTTTCATCATCTATATATACACATATATAAATCCCAAAATTCATCTATCTCCTTAGTTTCATGGCTTAAATTAAGTCACTTTAATTGCTCAACTACCATTTTGCCTTATGCAACAAATCTACATTTCAATCTCAAGTTTATTTATTTTTTTCTTCTTTTTTTACATTACTTGACCTCGTCATTTTCCCCAAGCACAACCGTTGTATATACATTCAACGGATATACATATATACGTACGGGTATATATTTTTATGTGTGAGTTAATATCAAGCTGATGAATGTTGGCAATGGGGTGAAGAGAAAAAAAAAAGGCTTGAATGAATGAAATGCCAAATGGTCAGCACTTTGAAAAGCCAGACTCCAGTTTGTCGAGATAGCTAGCTGCGTGTATAGTACACTACTGCACTGATTGGGCTCGACTGTGGGTGCAGCATCCAAGTTGAGGATGTTTGCCTCTGTTGGAATGATGTTCTCTGTTTGGACTTGGAATGACGGTTGGAATTGAATGGCAAGAGGACATCCTCATCCTCAATGTGTACACATGCATCAACGAGACATATGTATTCTAGTAAATGCTACATGTATATTTTCCAGTATATACATTTACTGTAAATACTACTACTCTTATGTATATATATAATACTGCTAGCTGCCACTTGAATCTATAGAAATCTCAACATCTTCGTCTTATACATGTAATATAATAGTCTTTTACGTTATAGTTTTTCGTTTTTGTCTTTTATTTTTGCTTATGGGCACCAATTAAATTTTATAATACAGATGATTTTTTTTTTTAATGCTGGACCCGTAGTATATATATATTGTGTGGATATTAAACAAAAATGTAGCAAAGAATAACTTAGCTTGACTCCGCCCCATTTTCCTCAGCCGACTTTCAATTGTCCCTATAAGGGCAAAGCTGTGGGACAACGACGAGACGCGCAACAAGAGAGTGTGGCTTGATACAATCGAGTAGGGGGAAGTGCCCGCAATTGATGGGATAAAAGACAGAGAAAAAGAGAGATGTATATATATAGTAGATAGATAAAGAGCAAGAGATGACGAAACCCCATGGTGAAACAAGCCACGGAAATGCGCGCGACGAGAGCAGTTCAATGAAACGCCCTTGTTGCCCCCATAGAAAAATAAAAAAAAATATGTATATACATTATGGTAGAGAGAGCAACTGTCGTCTAAATGCCACCCGACAATGTCACGGCGGGGGGAAGTACACGCAAGATTGTGGGGTAGAGCGAGTACTCAAAAGACTTTTGGAAATGAAAATAAAATTATTATAAAAATTGATAATGATGTAAAGAAACGAGAGTCGTTTAAAAAAATATAAATTATTCTGAAGTTGCGTATGGTCTAGAATTTATTGTTTAGCAGGAATAAATTATGTTAGTAAACAATTTGAAACAATAGAAATGAAGATATAAAATAATATTTATACATATGCGTGTGTGTATATAATATTTATAGAAGCTAGTTTGCGAGGACACATTGATGTGACGCACGTGAGCCTGCGGCAAATCGCCTCCATTAATTCTAACCAATTTGTTTCAATCCCCGAAGCATATATGGCCGCGCCACGTTGCCGAGGGCCCATTTTGCCTGCGCATATATAATATATAATATATTATATATATCATCTGCCTTTAATTCAAGAGCACCGCAACGATAAAATTATTATTCCACTGCATGCTCATACGCCGATGCAATGTACAATAAGTTAAATAAATACATGTAACTATTTATAAAATTATTATGTTTAATATATATATACAATAGAATTTTTTTTTTTTTTTTTAATAGCATTAAAACTATCTTGGTTTATGGCCATTGAAACTGAGAAATACGATCTGGCTTCCGTGACTTGGTCTGATAACGAGGCGTGTGTGTAGGAAATGAGTGGGTGTAAAAGAGCTTTATGTATAGATAGATATTATAGATATATATATACATATATGTGTGAATACAATCAGAAATGGTTGGGTATATATATAGGTACAGGTGTGTGTGTGTGCAGTATACTTGAGCGATTGAAAGGAAACTAACAAAGTCTCGAGACCGCAAGGCGCTAAATGTGCAAAGTTTACCGATGAAGTTATACGAATGGTCCGACGAATTCAATCATCACCTGAATCAAAAGCAAGCTTCGCACTCGCGCACTTGCATTTCAACCATCAAACCCCTTTATATATTAAGCAAAAGCTGATGGTAAACTATTAACTGAGAGTTTGAATCGAAGGGTATATAAGAGGAGGCGAATGGATATCGTGCAAACGCAATATTCAGTGAATTTAAGACGAGGAGAGAGTTATATGGTATATAGTCGACTCTTTGTGGTTTATGTATAGGTATATATGTTTATATATATGTATATATGTGTGTATGTATATATAAAAGTTGAAGAAAGTGTATAAGGAGTGGTGGTGAGCCGTCGCCACGGCCAACTTGAAATGGCTTTGCAAATTTGCACGTTGGAGTCGTTAATTACCTCAGACAAAATTCAGGCAAATTAATCTTAGCGCAGAGATGAACGTCGTCAGCTAATATATAAACATTTATTAATAATTAATCTGAACATTTATATAATAAATAGAAAAAAAAAAAAAATTTTTTTTTGTATAGAAAAAAAATTTAGAATTATTTTTTCTTGTCAATTTTACGTGATATTATATAATGTATTATTTTTCACTGTATACCAGTGAGCTCAATCAGGATAAATAATCGTATATATTTACAATGCGCACGCTAAATGGTAATAACTTGTGATCTAGAATTTGATAAAAAAATACATTAGCATAAAAAGAATTTAGAGGAGTTTTTATATATTGAAGATAATATTACTCTTCAATAACTTGTATCAAAGAGTTTATATTTTTTTTTTTATGGATTAATATATATATTTTCTCATTTCGTTTCTTCATTCCAACCCCACTGCATATCAAATAAAATGCCCTCATTTATATATGTATATGCTATTTGAAATAATGAAATACACGGAAACATAATCGTTTGCGTGTTTGATTGTCATCAATCATTCATCCTCTTTGGCATCATGCACTTGAGTCTCAAGTGCCGATCGCGAAGATTATATGATAGCAGTAATGTACTCTACTGCATCTAGGGTAGTATCTTTATTTATTGTTGGTATTTAAATATTGATTGAGGTATAATAACAAAAGGATATAATAAAACAATAGCATTCCAAATATGTATTATACACTTTGAAATAAATTATAGGTATATAATTATTTATACTGATGTTGGTATTTAAATATTTTATTTCCAAATAGGTGTGAAATATTTTTTACAACGTGTTCGCTTTTATATATGTTTGATGTGTGTATATATTTCTTCATTGCTTTTTTTCTTTCTTTATTTTTAGTGTTCATATTTATATGCATGTATGCTTCTCTTATTAGTTTTATATATTATTGTTCCATCCGCAATCCGGAGGACACTCAGACTATATTTCGTCGTCAACTGGCGCGCAACGCTGTTAACCGTTGACGTATAATTAGCATTTGTGCGGGGTGAAGCAAGTATAAGTCAGTGTCTGAGGATGACAGGAGACACAATGCACACTCCCTTGCACACAAACCAAACCCACTTGGGCTAAAATCCCTCAAGGATTTCCTACATTCTCTCGGACAACTCACATATAATAAATTCTCATCATTATTTTTTTTTTTTTTATTATATAACTATACATCACATTAATTTCTGCATGTTAATTATTTTTATTTACCTATACACTTCAATACATATAATAATATTTTTCATTCCACTTCTTTACGATAATTTTATTTATCAGTTAGTATTATTTATTATTTTTTTTAAATTGAGTTTGCGAATTAATATATAATTAGAAAAATTTTTTTTTTTCTTCGTGTAAGTGTAGGATAGTGTAAGAAGAGCTAGTATTTACAATAAATTATGAATATATATATAAATGAATAAATATAAATATGTGTATATTTGTGGTACGTGAGATCGTCGCAACGTCGTTGAGAGAATTTTCGTGCGCAGGGGGTGTTTAAAGTGCAGCTGCCACACGCGCGACACACTGGGGTCACCTTTGATTTTTGTATTTAGTTATACGAACATTCATTACATATATATATGTATATAGTTAGCTTACTTTCTTTATATATATTCTCTTATTTTTCTCTACACGATACGTGCGGCGCCCCATGAACTCTAACACAGTCTCGTTATCGCTGCGGACAAATTTTTTTTTCTCATTCGACCACCCCCTGAGCAAATTTTCAATGCGTCCTATATACATATATATCCATATATATATATAATATACATATATATATACTGACTTTATATGCAAAACGCTCTGCCTTTTTTCCCCACTTCATTGCAGTGTCTCTTCAACTGTTCACCATAATTTTTTTTCACATGTATATATATTTATTTATATATTTTTTATTTCTCTTTATGAGTTGATTTTTCGTGAGATTTATGAGAATAAAAATAAAATATGAATATTAAATAAGTGGTATAGGTGCTTGAGTGAAGTATATTCGCAGTGTTTATTTGGTAGATCAGGAATATATAGAGGAAAAAAAAAAAATAAACAGACGGAAGGAAATGAAAATGAGCGCGCGCACAACGAGTGAAATGCGCGCGTGTATAGAGCATTTATGGCATTTACAGCGCGCACACGCCCACACAAGTCGACGCGTGGTACGAATAGCGCGCAAAGAGACCCTTAATGCCCTCTTCCCTTGTCCCCCTCTCATCATCCCCCTATTTATACGTTTACTCTGTGTATATATTCGTAGAGTACGTTACATTTACGTGTAGTTAGATGGATGTGTGTATGGAATACATATGTATGTACAGTGAACACAAGTCATACAGCATGCAGTGATGTTGTTCATGTAGAGTAACCTGAGATCGTGCTCGCTGCGTTATGTGGCATTATAATATACGGCCCCCTCGGAATATAACGATGACATTAACAATAAACGCCGCGATAATGATTCGGGAAGTGAACACTGGATATATATATATATATGGCACAAAGAGATCGTTTATGTGTGGATGTTTTTATTCATGTACAGAGTGCAAGTATAAAGTGGAGGATGAAAGGAGAAAAAAAAATATTAGGTAAACAATAATGTGTATTCGTTCAGACATTCATTATTGTTGTGTATTAAAATTAATTTTAATAATTATATTGGGTTTATTGGAAAATAATAGAGTTTCTGTGGTTATTGTTAATTGATTTTTTTTTTTTAATGTAGAAAATAAAGATGATTATATATATACGTTGATGGTTGTATAAATAAAAATTTGTAAAAATTTTATTTGTTTGAATTTGCGATGATATTATAGTTTTCGATTGATGTGGTATTTATATTTTTTGGTTCCTTTATATTTTTGTATTTTTATATAATTTATTCATTATTCAATGAAACAAGTGTTGTAATAATTATTAGAAATTTTTTTTAAACATATTCGGAAAGTTAATTATTTTTGGTTATTTATTAAAAAATTGGGTATGAATTTAATTAATATAAATTTAATTATCCCAAAATTATTACAATATTACACAATATTAATTATAACATAATATTTTATAATTTGTTAATTCATAAATTAATTCAGGAATAAATTAATAATAATTATTCCACTATAAAATATTTTTATATAATTTAATAATTATTTTAGCTATCAATAAAATTAACTTACATTGATATAAATAAAATTTTTATAAAATTCTCATCGACAGAACAATACAAGCATCTGCTCTACATAAAAAAATAATGTTAATTATATAGTCCTGATATTATATACCGTCCAATATATATATTAACAAAAAGTCGACTGATCTTTTTCACATATCGCCCCTTAAATATATTCCTACATAAATACACTCACACACAAGCATATAAACACATGTATATACACGTAGTTTGATATCGCGACACGCCTCACTCTCTTGTGCATCGAAACAAAACCAAAAAAAAATTTTTTTCTCTTATTACATTGACTGAAAATGAATAGAAAAAAAGCAAATAGGCAGCGCGGGAGGTTTCACTTTTTATAACACAAATATACTCACATATATATAATATACACAACAACAGGACCGAATTCGCGTTTCCGCTAGTGCGCATTCATGCGATGGCTCCCTTTATCATACATACCCCTCTGTCACCAGTAGAATAGACCCAGAAAAACTCGATACCGGAAGTCTCGCGTGCCATTTGCATCGTATCCGATGTACCATATATTATATATTAAACTTCTTCTCTACACACAAATAAAGCATATGCATGCGTATATAAATATTTCAAAGACGCCCGGTGAGGAGAATCCATCTGATGAATATAAAAACGACGAAGAACAAAAAGAAGATGAAGAAGGATATGAAATACTGAGGTGAAGACTTGGGTCGAGTGCTGCAGACGCGTGCCCGCTGTCTCAGCTCAACTCTCTTTTGTATTAAACACACACATATATATTTCTTCAAGATGCGGTGGTGGTTATATAGATATACATAAGCCCTTTATATAGTTTATAAACACAGCTTTGGTGACGTGTGTATACGTTAAAGGCGCGTGTCCGAGACTGAATGCCCTCTTAAAAAAATAAAAGGAAGCGAATTTATAAAACTACCTCTAGTGCGGCAAAGAGAGATTAACAAAAAATGAAATTTATATTTATCAAAAGGTGTGTGTGCAGCTTGTAATTTATGTTAACGGCTTAAATAATTCTTTATTCTAATTATATTTATGTATGTATGTATGTGTTATTATTATTAGTATTTTTTTTTTAGGAGATTAATAAAAAATAAAACACGTTTGCAGATGATGAAAACTGATGACACACGAAACATGTGATATAGATTGAGTGGGTGACGGTTTAGCTGTGTATGAGATTTCTTATCGGCCAATTTGTGATGTATATAGAGGCGTGTGTGTGTGTGTAGGATATATGTATGTGGATGTATATACATAAACGTGATGGTTATATCCGCTCAATTTGCGGGGGCACCCGGTCGAGGCTATTACCTCACTCGATCTTTTGATAAGCACGTCAAGCCACGCCAGCGCCACACACGATCGCTATTTATCCGAGAAGAATATATATCATATATATAGGGAATGAAGAATGTGGCGTATAACGTACGTGAGATCGATCATGTGTGTATGTACGGTCTTGTGCGAAAGAGGAATTTGTATTTGAATTTAAGCGAAGAACACATATGCGTATATTATTAATTTTTTTTTGAGTAAATTTCTCTTTAATATAAATAGTATTTATTTATTTTTTTTATTTATATATATGTGGCTTTTATGTATGGGGAAGTGAAGGAGAAGGGAGAGGAAAATGGGAGGAAAGTAGATGAGGAAT
>JAQQBR010001833.1:6796536-6812237 GCA_030347285.1 Microctonus hyperodae
AAAAAAAAAAAAAGAATTTGTGTATGGATGTGACGTGAAAAATATTCCATTGAAGAAATATTCAAAGTGATATGACGGGGGTAAAATAATGAAAAATTGCTATTGCGGAATGAAGAAAAAAAAAATTATTTGTCACCTTGCCGCGTCAATTATACGTTGTGTCCATACTGACTCAATTATTAATATGTATTATATATCCGACAATATTGATTATTAAAACTCTTAATACATAATACCATTTGTTTGTTGTTTTATATGTGTGTGTATATAATTATTATGAATTTAAATAAGATAAAGCTTTGGGATTTAATTGGAAGAGAATTTATTGCTATTATAATAGTAAATAATAATACACCAAGGTTAGATGAAAAATTATTAAGTAGAAAGTTTTATTAATTTGCTTTATTGTTTCTTATTTATAATTCTTATATTATTGCAAATATATATTTAATTTGGAGCACCAAATATAATTAAATCAAATATATCAGCATAATTTTTTTTTTATAATTAATTTTTATCACATTAATACGTCATTTTTATCGCTCGCAAAATGCTAATTCTGTTACAAAAAATATTCATGGTCATACTTGTACATTTAAATTTCTTTTATGCTGTTTTTTTTATTTGTATTACATTGACTTATTTTTAATGGTGCTAATAGTGAACGGGAGCAAGAAAATAATTAATCGTCAAGTACGTAAATTATTTGTTTCACAATAGTATTTACCACGATATGTTTAATATTAGCATTTATTTTTATTTATAATTATTTTCCAAAATTATTATATTGAGTGCAGAAATATATTAACTTTACTTATCTACCTATCATTTAAAATAGTGTCTATATTATTAAAATGATATTTTAAATAATGATAAAATAATTTGAGTACTTTAAAAAATTTAACAGCCAAAATTTCAGATGCAATAATTGAGAATTTTGTTTTTTCTCTTTTTTTTCTCACATTATTTAATTATTTATTTTATATTTTCATATATTAATTACTTATTTCATATAATTTCAGAAAATATTTCTCTACATTTTATCATTAAATAATTATTCAAGATTCAAAATTCTATTTAAGTACGAAAATATTTTTCCAATTGCGTTTTTTTATCACGAACTTTTCAAAATAAAATCACTAATACTTTTCCTACCACTACGTGATGAAAAGTAAAAAAATGGAATTAAAATAAAAACGAGAAGCACGCTTACGTTCTATATAAAGGCGAGTATATAAATACATTTTAAACGCGCCGCATTCAACGCATCAAAAATAGTAAATTAAAAATGGAAATATCTATAAATAAATACACGTTCACGACTTCACGGTTCAAGTAATAATATAATTCGCACAAACATTAAAGTCATGTGTGTTCTGTGGCAAGATATCTTCAAAAGACTTGGACGAAAAAGTAAAGTCACATTGCAAATTGCAATTTCTCAACAACGTGACGATTACTTTAATTCTTTTCTCCTAAAGTTTTTTTATTTTCTAACCTTTACCACTATAGCTTTCCATTAATATCAAAACCGAATTATATTCAATTGCACCAACAGTGAATCCAAAGTATATTTCATCTTCAAGTATTTGGAAATAATTTTTTTTACGGAAAGCAAAAGCATTTCGGTTCATCAATAGGTTCTTGCACACGTCTTGTAAACACCTTTAACAATTGGCAGTGTACTCTTATTTTGACATCAGCTTGCTGCAATACTTCTCCATCACAATTCCAAACGCTAATCGATGAGTTATTATGATCAATACTGTCAGTTGAAGATGAATTAGGTGAAGCTCGGAATGTAAATTCACGTGCTCTGTAGACCTCGACGAAAGGTAAATCATACTGAAATAAAATAAAAATCAATAAAAAAAAAAATTCAATCTATAATTTATGATAAATTATTTTTTACCAGAGTTTTATTTTTACTGCTCAATCGCAATAACATCCTAATATTGTTGATTAACGACGTATGTCGGACTAGAATAACATCAACGCAGCCATCGCCAATATGGCAATGTGGACTAAAACCTTGTGGACTTCTTGAACACGCGCACGATAAATTAGCTCCATTAACCATAAAAAATTTCCCTCTAACAGTTAACCATTTTGTAATATCTTTATCTGGAATACTTTTGTGTATATGTCGTTGACAGCGACTACAATTTTTCATACATCGTGTACTCGCTGCTGGATGGCATGGATCTGATAAAAGTTCAATTTCACCATCGTAACCTTTATTGGCAATTATTTTTTTAAATCCGGAATAATCATATCGTTGCGGTCCCATCCAACGAAAATTTTCACTATCACGAATAACATCGCCAAGATAACCGTAACTTAATACACTGGCGTAAAGTCGATGTAGCAATGAATTACTGTGCACTGATGATAGATCTAAACCAGCTGTGTCACCAAATATTATATGAATCACAGCTGTTTGAACATCAGTTGTACCATGAAGACTATAGGCAACTGTATCAGTGCTTCCACTCGGAATAACTCCAACTGACAATCTTGGCGGCGGTAATGTTACTTCAGAATCATTTGCATCAACATGATGATCTTTCGCAGTTCGTAATACCAAACCGTTGAATACTTCAGCAAATGTTCCATCGCCACCAACGCAAACTATCGCCTGTGAATATTAAAATAAGGTAAAATTATTTATTTAAAATAAATTATTTACTTGGTGTAATTATTGGTAGTATTAAGGAAATTTTACCTCAGTATCATCTAAATAAGAATGTAGCAAATAATCACGAATATGTCCAGCACGTTCTGTAATAATTGTCTTCATTTCTATACCCGCCAATTTCATTAATGGCTGTACATCTTTTTCCCATATTTTTTTACCACGCTTTTTACCGCCAAACGGATTCACAAATACGATAATTCGTCGAGGTCGATGAACGATATCTGAAATATAATTAAAATTAAAGTTATATTATTCATTTGATTATATTGATGTAGTATAAAGATTAAGAATTTAATCATTTTTATGAGAGAACGTTTTAGAAAATAAACTTCAAGGTCGAAAGTTAATGAACACAAAATGAAGGAAAATCAATTGAGCCTCGGGCAAGACTATATACATACGTGTGTAGTATTATCACGATTTATCAGAATTTATCTGTTTATTATTTATCACTCATATTACTTATATAATAATAACTAATTTACTAAGAATACAATCATGTATTCTTATCATTATTTATGCTTATGAAGTGAATTAATATCATATGATAAACTTCCGCATTTAATGTTAAATTGAAATCAAATATTTTTACTTTTTTATTTGATATATTTTTTTCTTTTTAATTAATACTGTACACATGGTAAGTTGACTAAACGTCACAAAAATAATTGATATAATTTGTTATTAATTACTGAGTTTATGATACAAAATGACATAAGTACATTTATACTCACACAAAACATCAAAGCAATGAGTAATAAAATGTTTTAGTTGATAACTATCGCATTTTACAGTGCGTGAGCGTAAAAGCAAGATAAAGACAATGAGAAAATTATTATGTGAAAAAGTTGGAAATAAATAGAAAAAATATAATATTTAAAAAATATTGAGAACTTAAAAAACGAAAAAATAACTTACTTAAAAGATAATTCCTGATAGTTTTAACCCAAGATGCAACTTGTCTTGGATCCGTGTGACTCATTACAACATTGTGATGACTCCAGCGATTTTTTGAACCACGAGCTGCATAATGAAGTGTAAAACTCGTTGGTGATGATGACGTTATTGTATCTAAATCCTTTTCTTTCAATCTCGTTTCAGGTAAATAATCATCGCCATAATTTACTGCTAGTGCGTCGGTTAATGGTAAAGTCCATCTGACTGAAAAGTAATTAAGTAAAATTATTTATAATTATTCAGTGCAATACCATGAAAGTATATATAATTAATTATACGATGTTAAAATGAATTGAATGTCATTAATTTATTTTAACTTTCAATTGTATTATATTATATTTATATTTTAATTTTAAATATGCGAAGTATGATATAAAAGAAGTGATAATAATGCATATTTGCACGGCAATTTGCAGTGTCCAACAAATTATCGTCACTTTGACGTAACAACTTGGCGCAGTGAGTTTTGCAATGCAATTTAATTTGTATTTATTATTCCTTTTTTTCCTTCACTTCCAGCAAAATATTCACAATGTAATAATAAATAATTTTGCAATGTATATCGACATGTGTAGAGAAAAAAATTATTTATCTGTGATTTGCATCAACTGATTTGTTTAATTTAAAATGTGCGTGTATGTTTAAAATTATTTTATTATTCATCACCATTCACTTCTCAATGGTTGAAGGTCAAAATGAAAGGTACATGACCTTTGAATATGTGCAGCATTATTTACGTATTTTTTTTCTTCTTTACATTTTTATTTCCAAACTCATTTTATGACCTTCATTGTGTTTAACTTGAATATAAATATAAATATTCATTGTGGATGAAATACAAAAATGTTGAATATTTTTTACATTCAGTGTGTTATTATTTTTATGTACGGAAAGTGTAATAGTTATCAGTACAAAGTCGGAGATATAGCGATTATTATCGTCTGGTCTTTAGAAATATAAAACACTTAGTTCAAAATGAATAAAAAAAAAATATATAAAAGAATCGAAAAATAATAGAGAAAATTATTTTTGTCGTGGCAAAGTTTTACTTTTTTCTTTTGTTAATTTTTTCTCTTTTCATTGAATGTGTTTTAATTTTTATCAGTATTAACCAATATAACTTGTTTAAATCTTGTGTCCAAGGTTCATTTTAAACCAGCTACAAGGAGAATGATTCAAGGACTAACAAAAATATTCAATCGTTTAATCCAAGAAGATCCCTTCTAAATGACGCCACACAATTTATAATAAAATTTCTTATTCTGATGTACATTAAATTGTGAATTATACATCTTTCATTTTGAAATTGTGTTAATCATATTTTTCTTATTATGTATTTCAAAGCGAACTTGAATTTTATTTCCAAGTAACGAAATTCAAGATCAAGGTCAAATTAAAATGTTTTAATCTGTGTAACGATTATTCGATAAGTTTTTTTCTTCTTCAATTTATTGAAAATCTCACTGGAATTTTTTTTTTCTTTTTACTTTAATCAAACTCGTTCTTCTACTTCTCATTCATCATCCATTTATTTTCACTCCAACGAAGAAAGTCTTGTAATGACATAAAAAAATTTTGTTTCTGTATATTTTACCGTTAAAATCCAACGAAAGTAAAGAAATACAATTGTGTTACCTCGTCTATTCTACTTTCTATACACACAATAAAACATAAAATAAACTGTTCTTACGATTTCTCTTTTTCTAAAAAAAAAAAATATAACAGAAAAAAAAAGATTAATCTGTTTGTGTAATTATTATTAATACATTTAACATAATTATTTATATAACTCACTGTAAGGTGGTCGTTCAGTTTCCCAAATGAGTGTTCCACGATGAAAGTAAACTCTACATCGTTTTTTTTTAATAACAAATGTATTTAACAATACAGTACCAGAAAATTGATCATTATCCATATCAATCATTGTTATAAAACTTTTATATTTATTTATTTCAATTCAATCCAATGTCTTCCATACAATTTTACGTAATTTTTTTTTTATCAAAATTATTGCCTGCAAATAAACGACAAACAAATTTTGACGGTAACAATGACGACAATGACACAATCGACGTCATATCGTCATTCCGACGTTGATATTGATCGTAAACATAACTCGCAAATCACAAAAATATTTAATCAAACTTTAAATAAATATAACTAATCACGTAAATAAATATTGAAATGATTTCATTTTTTGCAGTGAAAAAACCCGTCGTGGTACATGGACAGACGTACCACTGACTGCAACAACTGCACAGGATGCCTAGATTATTATATGTATTCAAATATATATATATATATATTTATGTACATATGAGTTTCCTCCACTTTTACCTTTTCTCCTCGGTCTCACTCTGTTCCATCACACACCGCTACATAAAACATCATTTGTATTTGTATATACATATCACGTGGTGTGTGTATATATGTGGTACTATATGCGCATGTATATAATATCAGTACATATGTACGTGGATGGAAAGATATATGTTTGTGAAAGACTTATCAGGTTGGCTAACTTGCGAGCTCATTTTACCGACAGAGCAAGGAATTATGGCGCCATTTTTTATTTTTAGTTTGGTAGAATTGTTCGTAAGAGAGAGAGGTTATAAATCTGAGCGATGTGATTGGTAGAGAAAATTAGTTGAAAATATAGTTTGTAGATTGTGCGGGAAAACTCTGATTGTGATTATTGTCATGGTGTTTTTGGTAATTTTATAATTTATTCACATATGTTTTTGTGTGTAATTATCTGTAAAATAATTTAATAAAGAGAATTGTTTGTAGATATATATATATATATATATATTATGAATAGTGTTTGAGGGATTGGATGGAAAAACATTTGAAACACTTATACTATTTCCAGATTTTCCAATTTGTTTGCTTTGTTAAGGTTATGTTGATTTGGAAATGTTAATTGTTAAGTCGTAATTTGGATGTTGGGACAATATTGAAGTATTTTTAAATAAAAATGGCTCGAAGAAGAAGTCTTAATCGTCGTTGGTCAAGAAAATCATCTGGTGGCACTGGAATTCTTAATGATGATTCAAATATTTTAGACCAAGGTTTGTTAGGTTAAATTTATTTGTTACAAATTTCTTGAATTTTTGTTCAATGTTGCATATTCAAATGTTTTAGATGATGATATATGGTGGAAACGACTTGAGAATCAAACAAATTCTATTAGACCATCGGGTAGAATTTCCGTGGGTGAATGCTCTGCTGCCACTGAACTAAGTCCTGGTTCTACAATTGATGATAGTGTAACCACTAATGAATGGTGGGAAGCTTTACAGAAAACCAGTCAAGATCTTATTTCAAACAAAAGTACAAGTAAATCTAAAGAATCCCAAGAGAAAGGTATTGTTAATTGCATGAATTATTAATTATTTTATTTCATTAATGACAAGAGGTTAATTAATTATATTTGTTTATAATTTAGCAGATGTATTTAGCAGTCCATCCCATTCAGAAACGGAAGATCGATTACAAGAGACAAAGAAACAAAGAGTTAATTTTCGTCGAACGCGAAGAAGTGGGGGAAAAAATGTCTTTTCACAAGTATTAGAATCTTCAGAGGCGGAAATTGAATCTGTATCAGCGTCTCCGAAGAATACTCAGTCAACACATATATCAGATCATTCATCTGAAAAATCCCCGGCCAAAAAATCTCAACAACAAAGTAAAAATATTTCTGAGACTTCAGATACTAGTGTTAATAGTGATACAATTGAAATTCGTAAAACCAGAACAGCAGTATTTAAAAAACCACGGACAAGAATGTCTCGTAATATTTTTGATGATATTCTCAAAAACGATGATACTGTAGAAAGTCTATCGCGAAGTATTGAAAAATCTGATCATGAAAACGACACCGATAAACAAATTAATAATAAAATTTCACTTACACAAAATGAATCGTTAAATCAAAGTAACAGAATTTTAAGAAAATCGTTGAGTCGAAGCCTGAAGAACACTTCTGAGGAGAAAATAAATGATGAAATAAATGACATAATATCATCAAGCTCTGCTAATACAGAAAATGAACAAAATCTTGCATCACAATCCAATTCTGGGTCTGCGGGAATTGGTGTTACGCAAAAAAAACGATCATTAAGAATTAGTAAAAGAAATTCTGACAGTCCTCTTGCTAATATTGTCAACGACAATGATTTAGAAAATTCACGAGTATCATCTAAGGAGCAGTCAACAAAGCACTCGTATTCCAAACAATTGGTATTAGATGAAACTCGAATGAATGATAAAAATACTAGTCTTAAATCAAATTCATCATTTGAAAACAAAAGAATAAGCTCTGGTAAGAAAACACGTGCGGAAACCTCTATTCAATCTGATCATGAATCGTCAATTAAACGATTAAGAACATATGAAAGTGATGAATCAGAAACAACGAGCCTTTCTGAAGTACTCAAAACTGGAAGTTCCGATCAGCAAAATGTGTCTAAAAATAATAATAGATTTTCTGGTTCTAATGAAATAAATGATACGAACGATTCATCTATTTCTGAAGAAATTCTTAAAGATTGGAGTTCAGAAGATTCAGAAGATGAACTAAATCAAAATAATTCAAATGTATCAAGAAGAGATAAATCAACTGAGATAAACAATGAAAATACAAAAACAAAAAGAGTTTCACAAAGATTACGATCTCAAAGCAGTCATAATGTAGAAAGTAATTCGATAAATAAAAGTTCTTTAAGAAATTATTCCCAATCTTCACCAGAGAAAGATGTCAATTCGTCTATTGAGAAAAGAAACGATTCTAATAAAACTCAAAAATCACCTAAGAATAATCCAATTAAAGAATCCAAAGCAAGTGATAAAAATATATCAATTGAAAAACCTACTGAAAAACAATCTATTGCTGCTGAAAATATTATGGAGTTGGATTCCAGTGAGGAAGAAATATCAATCAGACGTCGTACAAGAAAGCGATCTAGTACAGAAAATATTGGTGATAAATCAAAAACAAAGGATAGAGAAATTCTTTCCATGAAATCAGCTGCTGATCATTCAGTTTCAAATGAACAGGAGGCAGAAAAATTAGAAGCGAATAATAATAAAGGACTTGACGTTCCTCAAACATCACCGATTGCAAAGCGGCAAAGCCAGAGAGCATCTAAAAATAACCCAGAAACACACGAAAGATCATCAAAGGATAATTCTAAAATAGAAGAAAAATTAGCAGAATCTCACGTTGAAAATAATTCTGAAAATGGATTAACGAGAGATCCTTCGGCTTATGAATTACCCGATATGAATAGAAGTGATTCTGTTACATTATCTGAGTCTAATAATCAAGATGCAACTGATAATTTCAGCCCTATGAAAGATTTTAATCCAACTGTGCGTATTAGTCCAAGAGAAAATCTCAGATTAACGAAAAAGAAAAACGAAACATCAAAAATAACATCATATTTTCCACCAAATCAATCAGTTAAATCTGCATCAAGAACAACGCTTATTCCAAATGAAACTTCTACGCGAAATTCTTCAAAAAATCCATCGGAATGCAAATTGATGAAAATTGATTTGTCAAATCGTAAATATATTCGAGGTACCATACGGGCACAAAACTCAAGTCATGATCAACCAGTTCAACATGAACCACTTCCAACTGAAGAAGATGTTCGTGATTTCAGAGAAAAATTAAAAGTAGCAGCAGCAAAACTCGATCAAAATATTCGTCCATATAAACAACAATTTGAAAAAAAACTTGATGAAATGCAAGGTAAATCGTTGCAACAAAAAAAATCAAGTGCCAAAAAAAAAATCTCATTGCAAAACAAAAATTTAAAAATACCAAAAGTTGTTGACAGAGCATATATTGTTAATGATAAAGTGTATAAACAACCAAAATTACCAAGACCAAAACATTGGGCTACCGATCGTTTATACAAATATTTATGGAAAAAATTGGAACCTAAGTACAAATTAGAGACAAGAGTACGCTCGGAAAAATTTGTTATTGATCTGGCTGCCGTTGTGACTATTGTTACAAGACGAAAAAAATATGAAAATTATAAAGATGAAGTCGATGTATTAATGAAAAAAATGGCGCGTTTAGGAATTATTAAAACACGAAATGATTTTTATCATTTCTGCTACGACTTTTTACCATATGAATTCAGATCAAAGGTCACACCTATATTACAGCCAGGCAATAAAACAACAATTCCATATGATCCTGATATCATTGATGTTCCTCTTTTAAATGAATAACTATCATTAATATTTTTTCACGCTATATAATTTATAATTCTTCTTTTGATAAGATTACGTTCTCTGTAAGTTTTGTTGAACTCATACGAGTTATTTCAGTAATACAAAGAAAATAAAAGTTTATTTTTGAATAATTACACCTAGATAAGAGGTTGATTTTATTACATTTAATTACATTTAATTAAGTGGATAAATTCATCACGGACCCTGACCTACACTAAACAAATTGTGACGTAAATATTATTTCTCATTATCAAATATTTATTTACATAAATCATTGTTTACATTCAAGCCTCACATATTCTATGAAATTTATTTATTATTATTTTATTTTTTTCTTTGGCAAATTTTTATTCTCAAGTTATCAACTTGCAAATATATATTAATCAAAATACTTTCATAAAATATATAAAATACGTACAAAACATTTGTGGCTTATCAACAGTTGAGAATGAAGAACAAAATACATGTATATGTATATATAGAATGAGTGGTGTGCTCAATATTTTTTCTTTTTTTTTTTTTGTACATAGTAACGTAGTAAAATGAGAGTGAGGGAAAAATAATATGAAGGCACGCCAGTGCGATAATAATCAATCTATCTTGACAAACGAGAATAAGTAATAATTTTTCGTTTGCGTGGGCAATTTGCGTTACTGAAAAAGTCTACGTTGTCATTTAGAGATATTTATCTTAGTAAAAATGTAAATTTCAATAACGTGTGAAGGGCATATATTTTATATTTAACGCCACATTTATGCACCTCGAGAAGCCACACAATTTGCCTGTCAAGCATGAATGGGCAAGTGAAATCCTCTCGAGAGAGGTTAGGTGAGTGTATATTTATTTAAATAATAATATAAATTAATAGTTATATAATATTAGTTTAATATACTTTTGAATTTAATATAAAAATTTTATCTGTATTTTTAATTTTATTCAGATCCACCAGATTATTCATTTTTTTCTTGGGGTGAGCCAACAGTTATTTTTGTCCATTTGAGAATAACTAATGCTACTTTCAGTTTACTAATACATGCCGTTGCTGAATGTGATAAAAAATTGATTATAATGCTTCTAGACATCAATTTTAATGCAGAAATTAATAAATTTTCATTTATATTTTATATTGAAAATTAATTTGTGCTTTTGTTAATGTTTCAAGGTGGCCTAGGAACCAGTACCACCAATTGGTTCGCAAGTTTGATCCCTCCTGATCACATTGCTGGGATGCCAGATATTCTTCATGTCACTGATGCCCACAGTCAATTAGCTGATCCAGCTTTGGCGACTGAAGTCGACAGCAAAGTCAAAACTAAATTGCTCACCATGTGGAACAATGTTAAATACGGTTTGTGTGAGCATTCACAATTATTTTTTATCCTAATTTATTTCATATCCTTTTTTGACTAATTAAATTTTAATTTAAATGAATAAAATATTTTAGCAGAAATTATTACGTTTATATTTATTTACAGGATGGACATCAAAAATGAAAACAAATTTTTCCAAAGAATCACCAGTATTTCTTCTTGGTTCTCGTTATTATAAAAAACCTGAAGAATCTTTTGAAAAAGCGTCTGAGGCTATGGGAATGAGTACAGATTCAAGTGAAGAAGAATCACTTGCAGAAGATGCATTGAGTCCCAATGAAGGAATGGAAGGTTTTAAAAGAGATTTTGTTTCAAGATTATGGCTGACATATCGAAGAGAATTTCCAATTTTGAATGGATCAACATTCACAACTGATTGTGGATGGGGTTGTATGCTGAGAAGTGGACAAATGATGCTTGCTCAAGCACTAGTTTGTCATTTTCTTGGTCGAGGTATATAAATGAATTTTATATAAACAAATAAAAAATTATGGCGGATACATTTCATACAATTATTCACAGAGTGGCGATGGCAACCTGAACAGGATGAAAACAAACATAGAATGATAATTAAATGGTTCGGTGATCAGCCAACACCACAGCATCCGTTATCAATTCACGCGCTGGTTTTACTTGGCACATCGTCAGGGAAAAAAGTTGGTGATTGGTATGGTCCAGCAGCAGTTTCTCATTTGCTCAGTCAAGCAGTCAAAGACGCCGCTGAACGTCATAAAGAATTCAAAAATTTAGCTGTATACGTTGCGCAAGATTGTGCTGGTATGATATATTTATTTTATCATTTAATTCTAAGATTGAATTTTATTAATTTAAAAAATTTATTTGACTATTTCCAGTGTATCTTGATGATGTAAAAATGGCTTGTGAACAACCAAATGGTAGTTGGAAATCACTTATTTTACTAGTGCCTCTTCGACTGGGTGCAGATAAATTAAATCCAGACTATGCGTCATGTTTAACTGCACTTTTTCGATTACCTACATGTATCGGAGTAATTGGCGGACGTCCACGTCATTCACTTTACTTTATTGGCTATCAAGACGATAAACTCATTCATTTAGATCCGCATTATTGTCAGGAGGCAGTTGATGTACGTAAAAAACACTTTCCACTTGGGAGTTTTCATTGTTTATCACCGAGGAAAATGCTGCTATCAAAAATGGATCCCAGTTGTTGTGTTGGGTTTTATTTTCATGATAAAAAAGCTTTTGATGAATTTGTCCAAAACGAACGTGTAAGTTTTTTTTATAGTTAAAATAATTGTATCAAATTTATTTTACTTATTTTTATTATTCATTTATTTTTATATTACAGTCCCTGGTGCCAACAAATCAGAAAGTGGATTATCCAATGTTTTTATTTTGTGAAGGAAGCGGTGCAGATATTCGACGTGGATATGAAGTAAAAGAGGGTATGTTATCATCTTCTGTATCAGGAATTGATTCAGAAGTACCTGATGATGATATTCACTATGAATGCGAAGAATTTGAACTTTTGTAAATTAATTACAAACGAGTTTGAATAGTAGAAGAGAAAATTACACTTGGGGAAACCTAAAAGTACTTAAAAATATTCTGTGCAAAAATGGGCTATGTTAATTATTGAAATAGCAATCACAATAATAATAATAATGGGAAAAAAGTTTTTCAACTTTCTATGGACTCGTGGACTTATAAAATAAGACTTGAGCTTTAAAAATAAACCGCATAGATTACAATATTATTGAATATACACTAATTGCGCTATCACGCCATGGGTAAATTTTTTTTTAATTTTTTTATCTTCATTTTTTTTTTTTTTTTGGAATATTTGTTTATTTGGTTAATTTATTATTATTGTAAATAAAATATCCATCATCATTATTAAACATCGTATATTCGACTACATTAAAGTCGTTAATCAATTTGAATTGACAACAATGTTTCGTAGATATCATTTTTCATTAAAATTAAAAACAATATTAAGTAATACTAAATTTATAAGTTATTTATTGATTTTCATAATCGTTCATTATTGTTATTGGCTTGGATATGATTTATTGATAAATTTTAATATCCTGTTATGAAAATTATATATCAAACAATATGTAAAATATTAATAATAAATGGGAAAAATATAAGCACAACATATTATGAAACATATGAATGTAATAAGTGAACTCAGCAATTGGAAAAAAAAACAGGAAAAAATATAAACAAATTATACAAAATTAATTAAGGTAAATAAAAATAAATAAATAGCAAAATTCAAATGATTTATTGTTGTATTCTGTACATAATAATAATTTTGCGAATAAAATTTGTGCACTAAACAACCCTGACTCCTATAGGTTTTATATAAACATTGCTAATTGCAAAAAAAAAAAACAAAAGAAATTTTTTAAAATTATTAATTATCAACATTGCTTGTCTTTCAGTCCAATAGTAATATTATATGAAAATATCTATTCGATTGAAAGATAAAAATATTTAAAGAGGGAATAAGTCTTCAATATACTATTGTCATGAACTTTTGAGTATCCCTTATACATACTAAGTATGTAAAAATTTAATTGATTTATATTTTCAATTCTATTTTTTAATATACTGAGCCACATTTTCAGAAATTTTAGGCCAAATTTCATCCGTCGTATCACCCTGGAAATCTTTAAGAATTCCTAATCTCTTATAATAACCTATAACCGGTTCTGTTTTTGAAACATAATATTCAAGTCTTTTTGCTACTACATCTGGTCTGTCATCGATCCTCTGGCTCAATGGCTCGCCAGTTATATCATCCTTTCCCTATCAATAACGAAAAAAAAAAAAATTTAATATTAACATACAAAATAGATACAATAAACAGAACCCTCCACTTCCTCCAAAGAAAATTAATTTACCGGCACTTTAGGATCATTAAATCCAACATTATATACTCGGCCGCTTGGCAAATGAACCCATCTACTTTTAATCCTATCAATTATCACGGAATGTGGAACAATCAGATTCAATACAAGATTAACTGGTTGTACTTTTTGCAATTTTTCAGCTTGAGTCAAAGTCCTGGGGAATCCTTCATGAAAAGAATCAATACGTAAAACAAATGAATTAAAAAATTTAATATTCCAATACATATTCTTAAAAATTCATTAAAATTCAATTCTCTACGCATACCATCAAGTAAATAATTAGCATTCGAAATTGATTCAATTTCATGTGAGACCAGTGATATCATTGTTTCATCGGGGACAAGAGCACCTTCATCCATGAATTTTTTAACTTGCTTTCCAATATCTATATCAAAAGAAGAAACAAATCAAATTAAATCTATTCAAATATAATTAAAATAAAAAAATAAACAACATTATCTACCTGTACTATTTGCCACATGTTCCCTTAATTTATCACCGCTAGATATGTGCGTAACCCCAAATACTTTTACAATCCTCGCTGAAATAGTTCCTTTGCCTGATCCTGGTGCGCCTAAAATCACAGCCTTGAAGGCCGCGACCTTGGCAAGACTCGTTACAGATACCTTGACCATTTGACTGTGAATTGGCAGACTGACTATCGTGAACAAGTCACCGCCACTGTCTGGCACCAATTGGAATCTTAGTGCAAGCAAAAAGAAACAAATTAAAAAATAAGACATAAAGCAGAGCGCGAATAGCAGTTCTGCAAGAATATAATGCTCCCACCACTCCTTTTATGCTCATACATGTATATTTTATGCTTAAACAATCACACGGTTTCCTCCTATTCAACTCCCTGCCCTCCAAAAATCCTTTAATATATTTATGGATTATACATTTCTTCCGCCACAATCGTAAGACTAATTATTGACTTTATTCAATGTGCAGACACCAAACTAATGAAAATAAAAAATGTTTGTGCACTTCGGCCACGCTGATGAATACTTACTTAGGTAATGTACGTTGTTTATATACATGTACACTTGTATATAGATGTGATTCGCCAAAGCTTTTTGACCTTCGGCCTTAAGATAATAGTCGAAGAATGTTGTTGTGGTTTGATATAAATTAAAATAATGCGGGTGATATCTTTTTTTGCTGTCCCACATGACATCTATGTACTGTGAGAAAATCTGTAATTATTGTAGTAATTAAAAAATTTTATCGCACATGCGTATGTAAAATTTTAGATGTGAAAGCACTGAGAAATTAATGGAAAGTTTTGTACATAAATTCTTTTTTTTATTGACAAAGTAGCAGTTTTATTTGTGTGAAAAAGTAATACAATACTTTAGTTTATTTTGGACCTGGAGCTTTATTATTTAAATGCACAGTGTTATAATAAACTATTGATATATTTCAGATGGCCTCGCAATAATAATAAAAGAAACACTACGTAATTATTATACAAAATAATTGTTGTGCTAATACAATTGATGAATTATTTAATATATAT